>CAUYQG010205257.1:0-22911 GCA_963574415.1 Tarsius wallacei | reverse complement strand
TTCTTGTCAGTTATTTAGTAGACATCTCAGTTATCAGATTAAAAAACAAAAACATAGGGTTTGGTCCTATCAGCAGTTTCAGGCATCCACTTGGAGTCTTGGGATATATCCCCTGTGGATAAGGGGGGATGACTGTACTCTCTGTTCCCTTTGGGTAATCTTTGTTGGATGGACCATGTGCATTATGTTATCCAATGAGATGGGAGCAGAGGACATGTGCATCACTTCTGAGCCATGGCACTTGATCAATGCCCGAGCCTCCAGAACGTTCTTTCTCTCTACTGTAGCTTACAACAACATGCCTGATAGCCTGGGTCCTAGAGTGAAGACAAATGGGGTGAATCCAATTTTCTGACCCACGATGGACCTGCAGTGTAAAATCTTTGCTACTTTAAGACACTACAATTTTATGGTTGCTTGTTACTGCAGCATAACTTAGCCCATGCTGACTCAAATGGGGAATTGCTGAATGAAACCGTCCAAAAAGACAGCCAGAAACACAGAAAAGAGAAGATAAGAAGGTAGGAGGGCATACAACATCTTTCATGATTTTATATGCCTAAATTATTTCTACTCCTTTCTCTCTCTCTCTCCATCTATTGATATAGATAGATATAGATATAGATATATCATCCCCAAGTAAATGCAAGCAGTAAAGAAACACATGCAAATGTCAATCATCACTCATCTTTGTTGACAAGCATGAAAAAAATCTCAGGAACCACTAATGGCTGAGAAGGTCAGAACCAGTAGACCAGTTGACTTTTTCCTTATCTCCAGGGAAAGAGTGGGACAGTTGTTCTTGGACAACCCTTTATGGGACAAATGCCATAGTCAGTGTTTGGGGTTCCCATGTTCCCTTCATGGCAAGAGGCTGGAAGGCAGAGTCTGCTGAGCAAGACAGCCCAAGTGAATTTGGTGTGAGTGTGTCTCCTCAACAGAAACACACAAAGAAAAGGTCTGATGGAGGGAGGGAGGAAAAAGGTAAACAAGTACTATCATTGAAGAAAAAAGAGATGAGCAGCAAAACCCTGTTTTTAAAAGAGTGAGAAGCAACATCTGGTTAATGGGAAGGTGTGTGTTAAATGATCAGTTTGATTAGTTTTAAGGTCCATTTGAAAGCAGTTCAGATGGGTTCTGGAAAACACTAAACTTAAATTTAAAGATAAGAGGTTCTGGTGAAATGTTCTTTGGGAAATTACCAGAAATTCCATTCTAGCAGGTTTGGATTTTGAAGATAAAAATACCACTGGCTCTGTGAATAGTGGGATACTTAAAGCAGACATGTATAAATTAAGCTAACCTTATGTATATCTTCTCCAAGTGTTATTCTGTTCAGACGACATCAATAACGTATAGCCAAGGAAAGGGATTGAGAAGTGAAAGAGATCTCCTGACTTCAGCACTGGGTAACTCTTGACCAATTATAAAAGAACTGACTAGATTCTACTTCTCAGAGTTAAATTGGATCAAACGGATACATCAACAAGAACTGCAGCTGGACACTAGGACTTGGGGAACGTTTTTCAACTTGAATATATTAGCTGTGTCTACATAGGAAGAGGAAATGGGATTCCGGAGCAATGACTTGGTAATTCAGGCTATAAGTTTATATTTACAATGGAAACATAAAGTAATTGTAACAAAATAGGTTGTTAGATTGAATCACCTAATGTAATTGCTTCAATTCTCTCACCCCACCTTTTTCCATAGATGTGTAGTCACAGCCTTTGGGGATGATAAGGATATTGTGGATGCCTGAATGCTGTCCCAACGGGACACACTCCTAGTCATAGTCCAAAAGCTATTCTAGTTTCAAAATCCTTCCCTGCGAGTCATATGCTCTTCGCACTCCAACGCTAGGTGATATGACCAGCATATGGCTACTCCAGGCAAGCCGGTTGCTGCATTTTTCAGGTTCTAACTATATCTCTCTGGACTTGGGCAGTCAAGTCATCTGGATGATAAGAGCAAAGTACAGCATTCTTTAAAGGCCATTCCTCTCTCACATAGAATTCACTGTAGGAGAGGTAACAATTTAGGGTACATTTAAACGTGACTAACTGCATCAGATTTAACAAATCAATGAGCTTATCACCAAGGAGATACTAGAATAAGTACACGATGACCTCTCACACGCCACCTGAAATCGGAAAGAGGTGGTGCAAAAGAGACAGTTTGGGTGTTTTGAAAGAATTACTTCCTTTCTAGTACCAGTTATCCTCCCCTGGTTTCTCAGCTTTTCTTCTAAATAGCAATGCTGACGCTTTATTAGTTAATCAATAAGACATGATACAGAGTATGGTTATCATAAAATAATCATACCCTGGAGCTTTTTGAGGCATGAGCCACTCGCCTCTAATCAGATTGGGTTGAGATTACCTTTGGATAACCACACTCCTGGGAACTGTCTCATTTCTATTATGAGTGCATTTTATAATAGGGAAAAATGTACATTTCTGCAAGGGGAAAATGAAGTTGGCACCGTATACCTAGCAATCATTTCAGTTGAGCCGAGAAACATTCCTCTTTCTGAACAAAGTCAAACTTATGCTTCGCTATTCAAGCAATGTCAGAGAAAAGCGGCCCCTCACACGCAGTGTGGGAGATGCAAGACAATGGAAACTGTATTTTACTTTGGCGTCGCAAGCTTCAAATTCTATGCAAACATTCAGAAAGGGCATTTGAAACTTGGCATGCACGTTTATAAATGGCACATTTTGAATCTGGAGTGGGTTTAGGTGTCTAGGTTACAATAACAGATGATCTCCCATGTAAAAATGGAACAAAGCCTTTCTTTAACTTCCTACAGAGAAAGATGTTCATTTCTGCTTCAATTATAATCCTAGTCACATTGGAGATTCTGTTAAGAGCAGTTTCCGCCTATTCCTCCTTATCCTGACCGGCCAAAAATTTTAATCAAATTACATATATTGAAAAGTTAAAGACAGAAAAACCCAGTGAGCCATGAAATACACTTTATAACAGTGGGCATAGCACTTACCCTATTGGTTTAGAATGATGGAAAAATCCATTTAAAATGTTAGATGAACACACTGCAGGCTGCTGAGATGATTATAAACTCTTCGAGCTGTAGGTTTTAATCCTATTTTTTTTACACTTAGTATTTATATCTGGGAAGTTTTAACATGAGATAAATGATAAAGAAAAAAGATGGCAAAAATACTTATGTTAATTGCTCTGTGATGGAATTAAATTTTTGGAACTATTAATGAAAGCAAGAGACAAGAAAGCCAGACAATATTATTGCCATATTGGTGGAATCAGATGCTTAATAGTCTTTGTGTTGGTCCTGTTAGCTATATATCTCTCATAATAACACAAAATTACTTCAGGTTGATCTTTTGAATGAAAGGAGGGAAGACAGGACAGAGTAAAGAGAAACAGACTCGTCTGCAGCTTTGTTGCATGAGAATGAAATTAAGCATTTGTATGCCTAACCTTGAATTGTACCCCACATCTTTAAAAAAAAATCAAAAGAGAAAAAAAGAATTAAATTAAGATTCTATATGGCAACATTGCATTTGATTAATGATACCCCTTTTCTATGCTGGTTATTTCAAGAGCCTCGGAATGTCTGTCTTGGGTCCAACAATTGCTTAATCCTTCCTACAATTTCATTTCCTCAGAATTCTACTTGATCTCTACAAAACAGCTAGGGCAGCTGGGCTCCTGGCTTCAAAGAAATGAGGCCTGGCCAGAAAGAAACCAAGCAAAGATTTGTACTAATCATTAAAAATTCAACTCACAGAAGGAGATAGAGGAGCCCATTTTTGTTTTATTTATTTATTTTTCTTTGAGTTGGGGTCTCACTCCATCGCCCAGGCTGGAGTGCAGTGGCAGGCTCACCACCACCCCAGCGTCAACCTGCTGGGCTCAGTGATCCTTCCGTCTCAGTCTTCCAAGTAGCTGAAACTACAGACACGTGCTACCAGTTCGGCTAATTTTTTTATTAATAGTAGAGACGAGGTCTTGCCAAGTTGCCAGGGCTGGTCTCGAACCGGCGGGCTCAGGCAATGCATTCGCCTCGGCCTCCCAAAGTGCTGGGATTACAGGTTTGAGCCACTGTGCCTGGCCGAAGAGTCCATTTTTAATTCAGAGAGCAGAAAGACTCCCTACCTCAGATTTTCCCAAGTTGGTAGAGTATGCATGTTTTCTACTTACAGTGTCATTTTTGCCTGCCCAGAAGATCCCAGAGACAGCCCAAATACAAACTGTGGTGCCACCTCACGCCTCCTAGAATGAAAATCGGCCAAGAGCTGTGTAGGTGGAGCTAGAATGGAAGGACCTGGGAAAGCTCATTCTCTCTAGAGGCAGTGTGAGGCTCCTGGCCTTGCCAGCCCTGGACTGGGATGGAACTTCTCAGAAGTCTTCTTCCACTATTTTAACATTCCTTGCCCCGTTAAGTCTCTACAATCTCCACTCCCCCAAACAGCTTTCTCTAAGGTCACTGCACAGTTAAATGAGTTGACTTCACTGACGTTCTCGATTGCTGCTACATTCGACAAGAGCAGTATTCATCATACTGCTCTTGAAATTCCTTCCTGCTTATGTGACAGTTCACTATCAGTTTCTCTTCTGCTTTCTGCTCACTGCTCTCTACTTTGCTAGGTCCTCTTTATTCCCTAAATATTGCACGTCTTCCCAAGACCAAGAGTGTCCCTGGCCCTTTGTTTTCCTCTCTGGGTAGTGAACCCTCTCTCATAGCATCAGCTTTGTCAAGTCCACAAGTCCAACTTTGACTTTTCATCTATTTTTTTTTTTTTTTTGAGTTGGAGTCTCACTCTGTTACACAGGCTGGAGTGCCATGGCACACTCACGGCCACCCCAGCATCGATCTGCTGGGTTCTGGCAATCCTTCCACCTCAGCCTTCCAAGTAGCCGGAACTACAGGTGTGCACTACCATGCCTGACTAATTTTTGATTTATTATAGAGACGAGGTCTTGCCAAGTTTTCCTGACTGGTCTCGAACCCATGGGCTTGAGCAATCCACTCACCTCAGCCTCCCAACGTGCTGGGATTACAGGCTGAACCACCGAACCCAGCTGACTTTTCACATATTACTAGCTTATTGTCTTCCACTCAACACTCAAACTTGACAAAAAATTGAGCTGATTGCTGTGTGCAGAATTTTAAGAGGGCTCTCTGTGAGCCCTGCCCTCTGGTATTCACACATGTGTATAATCCTTTCCCCTTGAGTAATGGTAGAACTTGTGACTTCCTTTTAATTAATAGAATACGGCAAAGCTGAAGGGATTTGGCAGATGTAATTAAGGTACCTAATCAGTTGACTCTGAGCTTATCAAAAGGCAGACTATCCTAGGTGGGTCTGACCTAATTAGATGAGACCTTTAAAACTGGATATATGCCTTCCCTGAAAAAGGAGATTCAAAGAAGCAAATGGCCATGTTGTGAACTGCTTATAGAGAGGAGATCCCCTAGGAGCCGAGGGCCTTAGTCTTATAATTGAAAGGAACTGAATTCTGCAAACAATCTGAAGGAGTTTAGAAAAGGATCTCAAGTTCCAGGTAAGAACATCAGTCATAGCTGACACCTTAATTGCAGCCTGTGGGAGCCCAAGTGGAGGACCTAGCTAAGCTTTACCTAGACTCTTGACCCACAGAAATTGTGTATTGTGCTAATTCAACAGGTTGTGGTCATTTGATTACAGCAATAGAAATCTTACCCTTCCGACTGATTTCCATTGTTCATTTGGGCTCAGAGCGCGAAAGTTACCTATGACTCTCCCTTTCATCTCATACCAAGATATGTCACTTATTCTCAGCCAATATTTACTGAATCCAACTACATCTCTCTATTTTATTAAAACCCTTCATTTATTCAGCAAATATTTGCCAGACTCGTTGTCCAGCTCTGGGTGCAGCGATGAATGAGACAGCTATGGTTCCTGCCCTTACGCAAAGTAAAGTTTAGTGGATAAAATGAACACTGAACATACTATTTCAAAATGCCCCGAGAAAGTTCTGTGGGAGGCTCTAACCTAATCTGGTTGGGAGAGGAGACAGGAAGGCCTTACTTCCTCAAGCCTGACTCATTGTACCAGATTGCTCATTCTTCCAGGCAGTTAACACAGAATTGCTAGACTCGTGCCTCTCAAAGTATTTTCCAACTCAAGTAGTTGTCCTCCACTTGAAGACTTGCAATGGCTCCCTATTACCTGACAGATATAACAAGCAAAATCTTAACAGTGTTGCAGCAAATGTCATCATGCTTCATCTAACGAAGGCTCAAGGAGTCTTTGAGACCTCAATACAGCCAAAGAAGTGATAGAAACAGGGTTGAATTTCCTGTGAGCCAGCTCTAAATCGAATCCTCTTTTCACACTATTGCTACCTCTTTGATATTTGTTCTAGGCTGGGCTCAGTGACTCAGCCTGGAATCCCAGCACTTTGGGAGGCCAAGGCAAGTGGATTGCCTGAGTCTGCTGGTTTGAGACCAGCCTGGGCAACTTGACGAGGCCTCGTCTCTACAATAAATAAAAAAATTAGCCGGGTGTGGTATCGCATGCCTGTAATTCTGGCTACTTGGAAGGCTGAGGTAGAATGATCGCTGGAGCCCAGCAGGTCACTGTGAGTGTGCCACTGTACTCCAGCCTGGATGACGGAGTGAGACTCCAACTCAAAAAAAAAGAAAAAGAAATTTGTTCTAATCATGACTATGGTGCTTACAAATGTTATAGATAAATTAGGTAAAACTTCCAAAGGAAAAGCACTTAATCCATTTTTGGCCCTTATATCAGGAACATTTCGATTCATCTACAAACTTAAAGCTAATCTAAGATCAATATTTGGTTAATACATCTGGCCTCACAGGTCTGTGACTATAAAATAAGGGTCACATATACACTTATGGCCAAATACAATAACTCTGAAACTCCCACTTGCCAAAGAGGAATAGAGCAGCCGTGACAACCTCTTGGTACTCCACCCAGTTCCCTTTTATAGGTCATGCACTCACACGGCTAGGGTCAGGATTTTAACAAGCCACTGCCTCCCTTTTCTCCAAAGAATTGCCCTTAGGAGCTTCTTCCTTGGAAAGCTATTCCAACCCCACCCTTGGGGGCAAACATCACCCAATGACTGACTGACACATGGAGTATTAAAAACAATTCTGTGATGCAATCCACCCCCCAGAACTCTTATGTGGGGTTCGATGGAAACCAACCTCCAGACGAGACCTCAGTCTTGAGTACCTTTCTTCTCCTTCCCTGTCCTGCTTCTCTCATGCCCTTCTCCTGAGAATGGTCCTCAAATCAATTGCTTGAGCAAGAATCTCCATTTTAAGCTCTGCTTTTAAGGAATCTGTCTCCAAATCATAAATGAATTCTGTGTATCCCTCCTTTGTTTCTGTGAGCCACCAAGATGTGCCTGCTAGCCAGTCTGTCATGGCAGCCTCGTGTGACGTCCACCATCCTTTTCTCTCTCGTTCAGATGTCCTCACCACTGCCCGGGAATCTGACTGACTGAACGCCACTGTGGCTTCTGCCAAAAGCTCACACTCTGAGAACAGTAATGTCCATGCCAAGAATGCTGGGTTTTTTTTGGAGGTTCCTCAAACTGTCAGTCCTCAAGATGCCGCAGTTGGCCTGACTTTCATGCAGAGTTGGAAGTATGGGCTCCTCCTTCACTTTCTGGATGCTCAGGCATGTAGGCCCAGAGCAGGTTTGTTTGCTGCGCCCAGAGTTCTGGGAATTCCGCTTTCTGGCCTTTATTTCTCTAGCCCTGAGGGATGAAGCCCATTTCAAGGGGCAGGTGGCAAAGCTGACATCATTCTTTAAAATCTTCTTACAGCCTTTGCCCTCAACCAGACACATTCCTCCTGTTCCAGCTAAAACTCAAAATCCCTGTGGTGTACATGAGTGCATGGAAAGAAAGCGTTATCTACGCTAGCATTTTCTGGCACTCAGTTCAGCCAGCCAATTTTTTTTTTTAATTTGGTTTTTATTTTAAGCCTGTATCACGGAAACCTCCTTCCTGAAACTATTTTGGATAGAGAACTTCTGTAAAGAAGAACAGATACAACCTGTTTTTAAGAATCTCTCATTTCATGAAAGTTATTAAAATGTGCTTAGATACACTTAGAAGAAACTTTCAAAATGTAGTTCTTCTAAATCTTACAAAGTTTATTTGGTTTTAAATAAGAAACTTTAGAATAAAATCCAAAAATTGTTTCCATTTCTCTTTCATAGAGATTGAAAGCTTATGGTAGTATTTTCTTTTTTTTTTTTTTTTTTTTGTGTTGGAGTCTCACGCCGGCGGCCAGACTGGAGTGCAGTGGCACGCTCCTGGCCACTGCAGCCTCGACCTGTTGGGTTCCGGCAATCCTTCCACCTCAGCCTTCCAAGTAGCTGGAACTACAGGCATGCACTACCACACCTGGCTAATTTTTGATTTATTGTAGAGATGAGGTCTCGCCAAGTTGCCTGGGCAGGCCTTGAACCTGCGGGCTCAGGCAATCCACTCGCTTCGGCCTCCCAAAGTGCTGGAATTACAGACTGAGCCACCGAGCCCAGCTGATATTTTCTCTTATATGTTGTAACCATTTTCAAGAATACAACAAAGTTGAAAGAATTTTATAATAAACATCTTTATACTCATTATCTAGATTCTACCATAACATTTTACTATATTAGCTTTATCATGTACCTATACATCAAACCATCCATCCATTGTTCAACTTTTCAAAAAGACATTTCATGCTTTGATTTTGAACAAGAAAATATCCCATATTTGGAAGGCTAAGTGAAAATAAATTCTACTGGATATTATCTCTTCAACAATAGAAAATATTAGAGGCATAATCTGCTATTGTCTTAAGAAGCTATACTTGACAGAGTAGCCTGGCAAGAAGATCCAAAGTTATCTTTTTTTTTTTAAGTGAGAAAGCAGGATTTATTTAGAGGACAGAAAAGCTCCCACAGTGGGAGGGGACCCAAGGGGGTTGCCCAAATTAAGTTTAAAAACACTAGTTCTGGGTGAATATTGTTTCAAACCAATGGGTAAAGCAGTAATGAATTAAATCACATGGAAAGTTGAGCAGAATGCTAAGTATAGGTTTAAGTACTAATTCTTTAAAACCCTGGTCTGTTCAATCATCAATGTGGGAAGCTATTTTTACTTAATCAGTAGGTAAATGTACCTATTCATTAACACTTGTGTATGAAGTCAGAAACTGAACTTCAGTTTAGAATTTTCTCTTTTTTTTTTAAAGAGACGGGGTCTGACTCTGTCACCCAGGCTGGAGCGCAGTGGTGTGATCACTGCAGCCTTGAACCCCTGGGCTCAAGCAATCCTCCCGCCTTAGCCTGCCAAGTAGCTGGGACTACAGGCACACACCACCATGCCCAGACAGTTTTTTTTTTTTAATTTTTTGTAGTGATGAGGTCTTGGTATGTTGCCCAGGCTCATCTCAAACTCTGACTTCAAACAATCTTCCCGCCTCAACCTTCCAAAGTACTGGGATGACAGGTGTGAGACACCGTGCCCAGCCAGTTACAATATTAATACACTAAATAGAACCATCCAAACCTCTCTAGCATGTATACTCATGTGATCTAACCACCTGATACATTAGGAGCAATATACTCCATCGTGTGATGTGGATTTTGATAGGGCTCTAAGCAAGAGACACAGAAGTTTGGGCTAGCAGAAAGCAGACATATATTTTGTTTCACTCTCAGAAAAGTAAAATTTGATCATGTTGGCACATATAGAGTAGTTCTATCATTTCAAATAGAATAACCAGACAGTTGACTCAAAGAAAGATTTGGCTGATTTATTTTTTGCTTAAAATGACTAGCTCCTCGAGAATTTTATAGGAGAATGGCAATGGTGATGAAAACCAAGTCCCTACATAAAAACAGACAAAACAAGTAGACAGCCAAACCCAAAAGCCATAGGCTACATTTACAACCAAACTTGGTTTATAGAGATGCCTCAAAATATGAATGGATGGGGACAGCCCCTCAATAGACACAAGATTTGCCTAGTATCAGCATCTGTACAGGAGGAAGCGAAGATAAGCTGTAGGGCATCTGCCATATATGAAGGAAGGGGATCTCAAAATTGCCTACAAGAATTTACGGAACGCCTAGGGGGCAAATTAGAAGTCAGTAGCTGAAACAGGCAAGACTTTATCTACCCCAACAGTAGGTGGTTGCAAGGCACACGGTCAAATCTGAAGAGGTTAGATTTTGTGAACTTTTGAAAATGATCAGCCAGAGGTCCCTCCCAAGTCAGGGCCCCCCACTATAGCAAAATGACTGACAGTGAATCAAACTTGAAAAATACACAGACAATAGAGGTCATGTCTAAAGGACTCTAGGAGTAACGTAAAGGAAAGAAATGGTCCAAATAAAAGCGAGAAAGGGAGGAAGCCAAACCAAGAGATTTAAGAACACACACCATCATGTTATGTTAACACTATATGAAAACAAAAGGGAGCTCTGTGAAGTTGGGAAAGCTATATGAATCAAGCTTCCTTCTAAAAGTTAAGAAAAATGAATCTCACATAAAAATAAGCAATATAGAAGTACTGAAGTCAAATCCCATGCTAAGTTGTTATTATTATTATTTTTTATTTTTATTTTTTGAGTTGGAGTCTCACTCTGTCGCCCAGGCCAGAGTGCAGTGGCACACTCACGGTAACCCCAGCCTCGACCACCTGGGCTCCGGCGATCCTTCTGCCTCAGTCTTCCAAGTAGCTGAAACCAGAGGTGCGCGCTACCACACCGGGCTAATTTTTGATTTATTGTAGAGAAGAGGTCTCGCCAAGTTGCCCAGACTGTAAGTTATTATTTTTAAAAACAAAATTAAGAGCATAATAACATCCCTAGAGTTAATGAAAGGATGTCAGAAAGATGCGCCCATAAAACAGATAAACCTAAAGATATAACAACATAAATCAAACATTTTAAAAATGAAGAGACAGAACTCAAGAAAGAATTAGAAATTAAAGGAAATAATCATTTTAGAAATGAAAGCAAAACTAGAAGGAACATATGGATAACAGAAGTTCTTGAAGAAGAAAAACAAGGCAGCAGAACAAACATTAAAAACTATAATTAAAAAAATTCTAAAGTAAATAGATATTTGAAACTACATTTTGAACTTCGTGGTCTTCAAGAAAAAAGAAAAAAATTACAATCAAAATTCTGACAGCAATGCTTCATGGTAGGAGAAAATGGAGTATATATTTAAGACACTCAAGAAAAGAAAATATAAGCCAAATATTTGCATCTCGAAAGACATATATCTTCAAGTACAAAGGGCACAGATAAACTATTATCAATATGGAGGCAGTCAAGGAATGTTGTTCCCATGAGTGCTTCTTCAGGAATCAACTGAAGAATAAACTTCAGACAATAACTTAGAGATATTTACATAAGAGCTGCTGGTGAGCATTAAATACATAATTACCTGTAGAACTAAGACTAAATAAAGGTTAAAGGTATGTAATAGTTGTGCTCTTTGACAATGAGATATAGTACAAGTATTTAAAAATGAAGTAGAAATAGGAAGAGCATATGCGGAAAAAAAAAAAAGAATTTGAACTGCTTTCAGCAATGTTAATTGCTGGTGGTAATGTTAGTGATATTAGTATTGTTATTCTGAGACTGTTGCATGTGCAGTTGGAATAAAACAAATGAATTATTATGAGATATTCTAATTCTATCCTCCCTTGTGTTCCTAGGAACTAAGACTCATGGTATAGAAGAAAGGAGATAGGGATTTAATATGGAAGAGGTTAAATAAAACCCCTGTAGTCATGAATTTGTATTAAACATTGCAGTATGGATCTAAGAGATATTTTATATCTAAATAAGTATATATTTTTCCTAGTACCCCTAAACAAGTCTAGAAACAATGACCAATCCCCCAGATTGTAGTCTTGAAATATTATTTACTACTGAAGAGAACCAGAGCTTCTTGAGGAAATGGCTGACTCCAGCTCTGGGGAAAGAAATATTTAAGATAAACTTTAAATATTTAAGTAATAGCAGAAAGTAAGGAAATTAACAAAGATTACTAAGGTCATATCTAAAGGACTCTAGAAGCAACTGAAAAAGTCTTCCACTAGCCAATAATGGGACATTTTGAACTTCAGCAAGGATAAGAATTGCAATAGATTAAAACCTATCAAATGTGTATACATTCATCTGTTTATAATGTTTTTAAAAAATTGTCTTCTTCAGAGGAAGTCAAGGAATCAATTCATTATCCTGAAAACTGATAAATTAAGGAAAAATCAAGCATGTATCTTGCCTTTCTTATATGAGCTGTACTACTGAGTTACCAAATAATAGATGGAAATATATGTATTTTTAAATTCTTTCAGCTAATAAATAAAAATTAAATGACTAGTAGAATATCATCATTTTGCAATCTCATGAATTAATACATCTAGACAATGATGGCATTACAAAGGACAGACAATCTTACTAAAGGGATCTAACCTGAGTTTGATCAAGTGTCTAGACCCATTTTTCAGGAAATGCAGAAGACAGAAGAACATGTGGAACTGTACCATAAATAAAATCTAGACCATTGGAATCACTACAAAATTGCCCGGGTTGTTCCACAGATAAATTGTGGGGAAATTAAAGGACATATATAAATAATTGGGCAAGATTAAACTATAGAGTCTAAGGATGTACGTCCAGGTGATAATATCATAAACATAAGGAAGAGATGACTATATAAGTCAGGGAGTGGTTAAGTTTGGAGGAGGCATGGGATATGATAGGGTTGGGGAAGCATACGGTGGGGCTTCTGTGTCTATTTCTTGACCTGGGTGATGATTAGAAGGGTATTTGCCTGATAATAATTCCCAAAACTATAAAACAAGTTGTGATGAGAAGAGATGAGAGGAGACAAGTGGAGGTGAGGTAGGGTGAGGTGAGAATGAGTTTGAGATTGAGAGGAGTTTGAGATGAAAATAAGGTGAGGATGAGGGTGACAAGTTGTGACACAAAAAAGAAAAGATGAAATGAGTAGTTGATTGACAATATTGATATGCTACTTTAGTGAGTGAAGTGGTGTTGAGCATGCAGATGACCATGAGGATGATGACAATCACGATGACAAAAATGATTAGCATATGTTGAGCATTTGCTATGTGTCAGGCACTGTGCTCAACACTTTTATCTCATTTAATCCCCACGACAGCTCTATGAGATAAGCGTTATTACACTCATTTGACAGATTAAAAAACACAGTCTTGTTCATTTGCTCTAAGACACATAGATGGGAAGTAGTGAAATTCAGATTTTTCCCAGTACTGATTATATTTTTAAATAGTAAAATATTGGACACGTTTTAAAAATTTAATTTCAGTCATCTTTTTGCATCTCTTCTAAATAGGAATAATCCTTATAGGATAAAATCCTGTTTTGTATGTTATTTTAAATTTTTCACTTTTTCATTCACTTAACAACTATTTATGGAGGACTGACTATGTGTCAGCTTCGTCCTCACTGGAGTTTACATTTTAGTTGAGCAGAAACAGAAAAGAAGAAAAATGTCAGATGAGATAAGTGCTTTGCAGACAAGTATTATAGGTGACATAATAGACTGGGTGACTATTTTAGTTTGTGTGTTTAGCTGAGATCTTAATTGTAAGGAGTCAGTTACACAAAAATATGGAGAACCTTTCAGGCAGCTGTTAGCCATAAATTTGGCAAGCTTGAAAAACCAAAAGTGGCCAGTAGGCAGGCGCCTAAAAGGCAAGGTGCATCACACAGTGCTTGGTGAGGTGGGTGCGGAGTTTAGAAGTGAGTGTAAAGGAGAGATTTAGCAGGTGGGTGCCAATCCTTCATTTAGTAACTCTGGATGCTTTGTGGGAAGAATGGAGTGCTGATGAGGGTTGATGGCTTGGGCTAGCCGATGGTATAGAGATGGGGAGAAGGGGAAGACACAGCTTGTAGGATGTCATCATGGGGCTTGCTGATATGGGGATAGGGGAAATACAGGAATCCAGGCTAACTACTAAATTTGGGTTTGAACACTCGATGGATGATGATCCAGCCTGAAGACTGGGGATAGAGAAGGTTTTGGATGCTGGTGGCGTCAATGATGCTGGGGAAACAATAAATCTGTTTTTACCATGCTTGGTTTGAGATGCATCTTCATCTGCACATCTGTCAAGCAGACCATTAGAAACACAAGTCTGGAGTTTGAGGGAGAGGTCAGGGCTAGATTTGGGAGTCAAATAGATGCTATTTACATTGATGGGACTCAAGTGAGGTCACCTATGAGAGTGACTAGATTTTAAAAAGAGCAGCAGTTTCAGGATAGAGCCATGGGGGAATGTAAACATTATGATGAGAAGCAGAGAAGTCAGCAAAAATGGTTGCTAGATGCCTGTTAAGTGTGTTGTCAGGAAGCTGGTGACCCGTTTAAGTCATCTCAGCCCCAGCCAATGCTGCAATAACATCTCATGAAGGATTCAACAGCTTCATGCAGGTAGAAGAAACCAGGTATCTCTACCTTCCTGCCCTGGAGCTGCTCAGTGCCATGTAGTGTGAGTCTTCAGGAATAAACTGGCACTTACGCGTGAGTTGGGACAGGAAATATAACACTTGTGGGACCACCCCTGAGCTGGGGAGGATGAGATCCAGTAGATACATGATTCCACTTTTACCCTCAAGAGCAGATAGTTCTAAGGCATATTTTCTAGGACTCTTCAGGGTCTCCTGAATCAAGCACCAATCGCACCAGTTACCTGTACCTGTCGTCAACTCCACAATACAACCTTGCATTGGCTTTTCTTCTTCTCTGTGACCTCTCACTTTAGCTCCCTGGAATTTAACCCCAAATAAACCATGTGACCACAAATCCTTGCCGAGGCTCTGCTTTTGGGGGAACCAGTATTTTAGGAAGGAGAGAGGGTTCAAATGTGTTGAATGCTGCCAAAAGGCCAAGGGTCTACAGGATATGGCTAGATGGGATTGTTGGGAACTCTGACAAGAGCAGTTTCAGTGAGTGGATGGGGGCAGAAACTCAATCTAAGGAGACTGAAAATAGGGGACAAAGAAACGGAGAGAGCAAACTGTAGAAACACTTTCAAGGTCCTGATCCTGTAGACCCTTAACCTCTCAGCTACTCTCTTTGTTGAACTACATCACATTTACTGGTAACTGAGGAGAAGAGATATGGGCCAATGGCTAGAGTGGTATGTAGGGACAAGAACAGGATTTCTAAAGCCAGGAGAGAGTAGACCATGGAATGAAGAAGCTCATGCAAGAAGAGGAGGGGAAATTGAGAATGACAGGGGGTAGGTCCTTGAATCCAAGTGTAGGGGCTGGCCTTTGGCCAGAACAGGGATGCTTCAATCATAGAAGTGTAGGAAAAACAGAGTTCAGGCAGGTGTGGATGTGGATAGATGTGATGGTTTAGATGGTAGTAAAATAATGGAATTCATCTCTGGTGGCTTCTATTTTCCCAAGAGCCGGGGGAGGGTGGTTGGGGTCATAGCAAGTTGAGAAAAGATGAGTGAAACAATTTGAGAAACTAAGAATACAAACATTGTCTCAGTCTGTTTCCCCTGCTATAATGAAATACCCGCGACTGGGTGATTTATAAAGAAAAGAGATTTGTTTGGCTCACGGTTCCACAGGCTGTACAAGAAGGATGCAGCCAGCATCTGTTGCTGGTGAGGGCTTCAGGGAGCATCCACTCATGGCAGAAGGTGAAGGGGAGTAGATATCACAAGGTGAGAGGGGAGGAAAGAGAGATCAAAGGAGAGTGACAGGCTCTTTTTAACAAGCAGGTCTTAGAGAAACTAACAGAGTAAGAATTCACTACGTGGAGAACAGCACCAAGCCGTTTATGAGGGATCCACCCCTGGGATCCAAACACCTCCCACCAGGCCCCAACTGCAACACTGGAAATCACATTTCATGTGGTTTGGCGAGGGCAAATATCCCAACTGAACCAAACATATTACACAAGTGATAGCTGTGTTTATTTTGCTAGAATGACTGCTCACTGATTCCTACCCCATTTGGGGGGAAGAAGGCTTTTACATCTAGATACTGCTTATGTCTAAAAGTTTGTTGTTACCGACATGATGGAAAGATCACGATGAGGAAGAGTAAGACAGAGAGAACACGGAGGGAGCATTTAATTTGGGTCATATAATTGGCTCAGTGTTGTCAATATACATTAAAAAAAAACTCCTACTACAAATGCACAGATGATTTTTCAGAAAAAGTATGCATTAGAATATATATATATATTTCTAAAACAATGCATTAAACAGGATTATACTCTTTCCCCTATCAGCAGCTCAGAAAAATAAAAGTTGTATGAGTTTATTAGAGCGGCGGAGGTGATAATAACTACAGACTTCCCAAGCCGTGAGTCTAAGTAAAGAAGTTTTTAAGTACCACACTGAGCAGTGACATCATTGTTTCCCTAGTTACCCAATGTGGAGGCAGAAATGAATAAGCTAGATATAAATGCAATATCTAATGGGGTGGGAGTGCTATTACTTTTTATGGCCATGAGATCCGTAATTCCTGTAACTCAAAATGCGGTCACTCAAAACATGTCACCAAAAAATGTTATGGGGCCTGTCAAGTCACTGCTTACAACATTGGCAAAATATGTTCTATATTCATTTACTTTAGTGGGAGCTGAACGTAGCTAGTTCATTGGCTATACTTAAAATTTTTAGTTAGAGACAGGCTTGGTGGCTCGGTCTGTAATCCCAGCACTATGAGAGGCCGAGGTGAGTGGGTTGCCTGAGCCCGTGGGTTCGAGACCAGCTATGGCAACTTGGCAAGACTGTGTCTCTACAATAAATCAAAAAATGAGCCACGCGGGATAGCGCGCGCCTGTAGCTCCGGTTACTTGGAAGGCTGAGGCAGAAGGATCCCCAGAGCCCAGCAGGTCGAGGCTGCGGTGGCCGGGAGCGTGCTACTGCACTCCGGTCTGGGTGACGGAGTGAGACTCCAACTCAAAAAAAAAAAAAATTCTGAATTAGGGTTTTACGTATATGTCAACACAATAATATACACATACTTTGTATTTTATAAAGAGCTAGCAGATAATGAGAATAGAGTAAACATCACAAGGTTTTAAAATATGTACATGCTTATTTATATAAGACACATGTTCATTCCCTTTGGTTCAATGGCTCCTACTCACACTGGAACACTGAAAAACTGAAACAACCCTGTTCCCACCTTGATAGAAAGCTCACCTGCACTTTTCCTTTATGCTTATTGTAACATGTAACCGTCAAGTAGTCCTTTTTTAAAAAGGTGACAATCATCTTTGACAATCATCTTAATTACTTTTCTGGATCAACCCTAATAAATAAATTAGAATGATTATTCTCATTGTAGAGTTAGCAAAAGTAAAGATTATAAAGTATAAATGTTCTATGCAAATCCAGCTTTTACTGTTGTAAATACTTTTGTTTTAGATTGGATGTGATTAGTTTCCAAACAAGATAGCCTCTGAGCAGCGTTTTACCCTTACGTCTTGGATTTGGAGCGTTGTATTGAGTACCAAGCTTCATATGCATTAATTAGAAGATAAAGCATGCTTTCTATGGCTAATATACTCAGTGCCCAAGATTCAGTCTAGGTAACTACTAAGTATGCCTGAACAAAAGGTTATTTTCTACCAGAAGTGTAGGATAGGAATTTTTGCAGTTGTTCAAGAATCCTCACTTTTCGCCATGTTTAACAATGTTACATCATTTGGATAATAATTCTTCTAGTCTTCAGTTGACCTCGTAACACATTTTCAGTCATTTTTAATGGAGCTTTCGTTCCAACCTGAACAACATCATACCAGTCTTTTCGGTACACGATTGCCAAATAAAAGTTTAACCGCTTCAGAATTTTGGGACTATGCACTATAGTCATTAATCTTATAAAAAACTATGCAGGCCAGGGGCGGTGGCTCAAGCCTGTCATCCCAGCACTTTGGGAGGACAAGGTGAGGGGATTGCCTGAGTCCACAGCTTCGAGAACCAGCCTGGACAACTTGGCGAGACCTCATCTCTACAATAAAATTTTTAAAAATTAGCCAGGTGTGGTAGCACACGCCTATAGTTCCGGCTACTTAGAAGGCTGAGGTGGAAGGATCACTTGAGCCCAGCAGGTTGTTGCTGGGGTGGCCATGAACGTGTCACTGCACCCCAGCCTGGGCGATGGAGTGAGACTCCAACTCAAAAAAAAAAAAAAAAAAAAATCAATGCAAACAGCACAACTTGCTTAAACTTTTTTTTTTAAATTAAAAGCAGCAGCATGGCTTTGCTATGCAAAAAATGGCAAAGAAATTGACTGAAGACCAATTGGTTAAAATAATAGATCAACTGGTAGGCTAAGTTTTAGACAAGCTATTTTCAAACATAAATTTCCGGCTATGTTTCTTTTCTTTTTAGTTAGTTCTGAAAACACCTTTAAAATTATTTTGAATGTGCATTTTTACTAAATTTACAGATTCTACTAAATTTACAGATTCTATAAACAGTTTAGAGTCCAACAGCCTTATTATAAATATTGATTTCACTTCTGACTCCAACTCCACCATACCACCAGACAACCATTTTGAACCTTGATAGCAGATTCTCATCTTTACTTTCTTAGTGCAAAGTAATATGAATATTTTGTGACCTTTTGATTTTTCCATTTTAGGCATTATCTGTTGATTTCCCAATTCAGAAGATGAAGGTTTAGTTATCTTTTATTTCCTATTCCTCCACACAAATATACTTTTAGTCTACAAATTTGGTTCTATGACAATTAGATCACTATTCAGCATTTACTCACATTACCTAAAAGCTATTCCTACCTGGCCACATAATATACTATTATTATATTTTCTTTTCTACATATTTTTTCTTTTTTATTGAACCTGAGGTCCATAGATTTGGAATAATTATAATTTATGATACATACTTATTGGTCTCTGCATGGCCTTTTTTATTTAGTTATTTAATTTGCTGTTTTAAAAAAATGTAATTTGCTCCATTGAACTAACATCTGAAACAAAAGGTAGCAACTTGAAAATAACCTTCATCTGTCTTCTCCCCATACACAACTTATTCATCTTTCTGCCTTCCTTCACCTGAACTAGCCATAGTCCTGAATCTTGTTTTTGTCATGTCCTTACTTTTCTTTTTCTATTACTGTATTGCATACATATGTATTCTTACATATAGGAATATACTGAACAAGTAAATAAGTATATTTTGGGGGGGTTGCATTAATTAAAAAAGCTTTGCAATTAGGACTAACTCTTCCACTGAGAACAAGTTGAAAGCTAGGCAAAATATATTTTTAAAATCTGCTCAAAATTATCAGAAAGATGAAGCAGTGAAGAATTGCAAGGTCACGGTCAAGCAGAAGAAAGGATCCCAGAGAGGTGAGCTAGAAGTTTGGGGTTTAGTTACTTCTGATTTAGGAAGAGGTGACTGAATAGCTGAGAAAATCTTTTGACTTATAAGGCCAATAGGACAAAACAGGAGTTCAGTGCCCACGAGGAAGGAGCATAGGATACCCCCAGGTTTTTGGTGGAGATAATTAAAAACTAGATCCTAGGAGTAAAGAATGAATTGTAGTAGACTAGACTTCACAGAGATTGAAGCTCACCTAAAATGTTCTCAATCCTCTAAGAGATTAAGGTGATCCAATATTACCAGCGTTCTTAGCAGTCTACTGGAAACATTTAATTACTTGCTGGAATAAGACAATCTTATCTTAGACCTCAAGATATTTCTACAAGGTTTCATGTGAAATGTCAGCATTCAATCAAAGATAACCAAGCATATGACAACATGATGAAAAAACAAGAGAAACAACAGACAACAGAGAATCAAGATACAGAGTTATCAGACATAGTGCTTATTATAACTATGCTTAACATGTCCAAAGAAATAAAAGACAAGATGAAGAATTTTGGTAAAGAACTGGAAGCTATAAGAAAGAACAGAAAAAAACATTAAAACTTAAAAAAATAACATATTAAGACCCCAAAGAATGGTTCTGAGAAAAGATTAAACCCAGTTGAAAGGAGAATTAGTGAACTGAAAGATAAATCAAATAAAAACATTCTAAATGAAGAAAGAAAAAAGGATAAAAAGAAATAGTTTTTCTGCTCTTTCTTGTAGCTTTTTTTCCCTATTCTTTCTTATGGCTTTTTTTTTCCTATAAGAAATACAGAGGACACAACAGAGGAGAAAGATAATTGAGCAGAAGTTATATTCAAAAAGGTAATGTTTAAATTTTTCTGAAAATGATTAAATATAGAAAGCCACAAATTCAGGACACTTTACAAATCACAAACAGAACACACACACACACACACACACACACACACACACACACACACATCCCTAGACTCACCTAAACATCAAGGACAAGAGAAAAACAGAAAAGAAGACAGCTTATCTTCATATAAACATTCTGTAAAATAGCATCAATGGAAGCTGGATGACAACGAAACAATATTTTTAAAGTGCAAAAAGAAAATAAATACCAATCTAGAATTCTAGTCTCTGCAAAAAGGTTACATTAATCCTTTTAAAATAATGAATATAAACTTTCAGACAAAAACTGAAAGAACTAAAGAATGTCCATTCAGTAGAAGGAAAATTATTCCAGATGAAAATTCAGAAATGTAAAGAGAAATGCAGAGCAAAAACCGGATACACATGTGGGTAAAACAAGTCAATACCCTGATTGCAGAAAATAATAGAAATAATGTTTTGTAGAGTTAAAACAGAAAAAACTAAAATACATGACAAATGGTAAGTAAATAGGGGCATGATTAATGTAATTTAAGTGTTCCAAAGTCTTTGAGTTGTCCATGAAGAGATAAAAATATTATTTATATTAGACTTTATGCATCAAGGATATAAGTTATAATCTCTAAGATAACCACAACAAGAAAAGCAAGAGAATATACAACTAATAAGAATTTTTATTTATTTATTTATTTTAACGTTCTAATTATTTTATTTTAAAATTGTGTGTACAATTCAGAGTTAGGTATATTCATTGTGCAGCTACCCTTGTTGATGAGGTGTGCCCCCCCTTTTCCCAGGCAGATATTGACTACTGTCAATCCCACCTCCCAGTCCCCCCACCCCTGCAGTTTCCCGCTGTCAATCCTTTTCTTATAGTATTACAGTAGTTGTTCAAAGTCCACTTATGAGTGAGAACATGTGATACTCAGTTCTTTGTTTCTGGGAAAGATCACTCAGTACTATAGACCCTAATTCCATCCAGGTTGCTGCGAAGTTCATGATTTTGTTTTTCTTTATGGCTGTGTAATATTCCATTGTGTATGTGTGCCACATTTTTTAATCCAGTTCTCTTTTGGTGGGCAGCATGGTTGATTCCATGTTTTTGCTATTGTGAACAATGCTGTGATAAACATACGTGTGCAGGTGTCTTTTTTATAGAGTGACCTGAGTTCTTCTGGGTATATTCCCAGTAGGGGGATTGCGGGGTCACATGGAAGGTCAATTTTTAGAACTTTTAGGAATAGCCACACTGTTTTCCACAGAGGCTGTACTAGTTTACACTCCCATCAACAGTGTAGAAATGTTCCTTTTCACCACATCCTCTCCAGCATCTGTTAGTTCTTCAGTTATTGATGATGGCCGTTCTGACTGGAGTTAGGTGGTATCTCAGTGTAGTTTTAATTTGCATCTCTTTGATGACTAGTGAGGCTGAACATTTTTTGATGTATCTGTTGGCTGCTTGTATGTCTTCTTTTGAGAAGTGTCTATTCATATCTTTTGCCCACTTTGTAATGGAGCTGTTTGTTTTTTTCTTTTCAGTACTTTTGAGTTCCTTATAGATCCTAGATGTTAGGCCTTTGTCAGACATGGAGTTGGCAAATATTTTTTCCCAGTCTATGGGCTGTCTCCCTGCTCTCCTGATGGTTTATTTGGCTTTGCAGAAGCTTGTCAGTTTAATGAGATCCCACTTGTCTACCTTATCTCTTATGGCATGGCACTTAGGGTTTTGATCAGGAATTGCCAGTTCCAATTTCCATAAGAGTGTCTCCTGCATTTTCTAAGGTCCTTATAGTTTGAGGTTTTACATTTAGGTTTCTGATCCATTTAGGGCTAATTTTTGTGTATGGGGATAGGTAGAGATCCCGTTTCAATCTTCTGTATGTGGTCAACTAGTTTTCCCAGCACCATTTACTGAACAGGTTTTTGTCTCCCCAGTGGTTGGTGGTGGAGGCTTTGTTGAAGGTGAGTTGGTTGAGAAATTGAGGTTTTGCTTCTGGAATCTCAATTCTGTTCCATTGGTCTATTTGCCTGTTATTGTACCAATATCAGGCTGTTTTGTTTATTGTAGCTTTATAATAAAGTTTAAAGTTGAGAGTGTGATACCTTGTGCTTTTTTTTCTTTTTTTTTTTGCTGAGGATTGTTTTGGCTATTCTTAGTCATTTATGTTTCCATATGAATTCCTATATTGTTGTTTCTAGGTCTGAGAAGAATGTTGCTGGTAATTTGATGGATATTGCATTAAATCTGTAGATTGCCTTAGGTAGAATGGACATCTTAACAATGTTGATCCTTCCAATCCTTGAGCATGGAATATTTTTCCACTTGTTTGTGTCATCTTTGATTTCTTTGAGCAGTGTTTTGTAGTTTTCGTTGTAAAGGTCTTTCACATCTCTGGTTAGGAAGATGCCAAGGTATTTCATTTTTTGTGTGTGGCTATTGTGAATTGAATTGTGCTTTTTACTTGGGTTTCTGTTTGTTTATTATTGGTGTATAGAAATGTGATTGTCTTTTGCACATTTATTTTATACCCTGAGACTTTGCCAAAGTCCTTTATCAGTGCAAGGAGGTTTTTGACAGATTCTCTTGGATTTTCAAGGTATAG
>CAUYQG010205250.1:0-42469 GCA_963574415.1 Tarsius wallacei | reverse complement strand
TAAGTTGGGAAATCATAGACTTCAACTAGTTTAATCCTCATCTCTCAGGGATGATTATTTTTCAATGCTTCACATACAGTGTCTTGACAATCATTGTTTCATGTATGTATATTTTTTGTACAGTTGTTTCAAGTGAGAGGGTAAATCCAGTTCTTGTAATTCCATGTTGGTTGGAAGCAAAAGTCTGATTACGTTAGCTTCATTTTTTAATGTGTCATTGAATTAAGTGCTTAGTTCATTAATTGTTTTTCTTCCAATAATAAAGATTACTCAGACTATGTATTTGCCTCTGTGAAAAAAATATATATATATATCCTAGGTCTGGATTTCCTCTTCTTCTGGCAGGTGCTCCTGTTCTATCACTAGCCCACCACTGGGCATGATTGCCAAGATGTGTAGGTCCAATAAATTGGAATTCCAAACTGAGGCAAAGTTTTTTAATGTTACAAAAAATCTCTATAATACACACACACACACACACACACACACACACACACACACACACACATTCCTGCCTACCCTGTTCTAGGGTCCTGCTTTGATGAAGGTGTTTCCACAGCCCTCACCATCTGTGGTCTACAGGAGTGTCAAACCCCAAATTATTTGATTACCCAGTAAATGATCACTTTTCTCCCCTGCCCATACCAACTCATTGGTTTACCTCTCTGTTTCTCTGGTTTCTCCACTTGGAAAGTTTCTTTTCTGAGAAAATTTAGATATACATTTTGAAAGAAGTTTCCATTTATCTAATCTATCTAGTCAGTTAAATTGTGAGAAATAGAAGTCTGTCACATTCCTTAGATGTTTAGTGGTGTTTTCTCTAAATATTAATAAACTGATTTTTAACAGTTAAAATTTACTCATCATAGAGAAGAAAGCAACAATAAAATAAATTGTTAGTAAAGATGTGTTTAAAACATAAAACTTCAATGGAGATTTAATAAATTTAAAAGAGACATCATTATCATTATATATCACCATAATAAAATAATAATTAATGTTTAAAGTTGATGATTTGGGGACATATTAAGAATCCTAATTATATATGTAAATAGATAATATAAACCTGGAATACTTCCTTTTACCTAAGCAAGAAAAGAAATAGGTAGGAAAGAAAATACTTTGCCATTTGAGTATTGCTTTTTACTTTATTTTTTAAAAATTTGATGAATCTATTTCTTCTTTGTCGTCTGTTTTTCAACTCTCTGCCTGTATAGACTTTTCAAAATATCTTTCTTAAAAGGAATCCTGATTTAGCAGTTTTATTATTGGTTTTCTTTGGAAGACATGCAAAGTAACACATAAAGGCAAAGAAATATTGAGATACTATAATAAATTATATCATCTCCTTTGTTAAAAATTTTAGCCAGATTCATTAATTCTTGTTAATTCCTTTGGTGCTGGCATGTATCATAGTGACATTTTCTAAAATCTAAGTTGAGTGCCTCTTGTCTGAAATGCTTGAAACCAGAAGTATTTCAGATTTCAGAGTTAAGTTTGGACTATTTGCATATACATAATGAGATAAGTTGGGATGGAACCCAAGTCTAAACTCAAAATTAATTTAGTCGTATACACCTTATACATATAACCTGAAAGTAATTTTATACAATATTGTAAATAATTTTGAGCATGAAAATAAACTTTGACTGCTACCTGTCACATGAAGTCAAGTATAGAATTTCCCACTTAGGGCATCATGTTTATGTTTTAAAAGATTCAGAGTTTGGAACAATTTGGCTGTCTTATTTTCAGGATGTGGATGCTCAACCTGTGTAGAAATGGCATCACAAGAAGGTTATTTCATCGATGTCATTCTTTGAGTTACTAGTAATGTGGTATTTTAAAATGAAAGTGTATCCAAAAGCTGTTTAAACAATGTATTTGAGCCAATTTGGGGGAATAATTTATGCACATAGAGGCTAGAAGATTTTAATAATAGTAATCAATAAGATGCCATTGTGAAATAGTCATTGCTCTGAAACCTTCCATTTATTTATTAATTCACTTCTAACAAGTTCATGAGATTCTATTATAATCCCACTTCAAGCAGAGGTGTTCTGAAGTAGGTCCTTCTCAAAGACGTGTTGGAGTTTACAACCAGGCCATCTGCAACTTAGCTACACATTCTCATGGTGAACTACTACTCTGCACTGTCTGTTGCTTCACACACACACACACACACACACACACACACACACACATACATACACACCCCAATCCACACACCAGTGTACACACGCACATACCCACATACGTCGATACAGGCACACATACACCAACACACAGACCCAGCACACTCACACGCAGTCTATGGTGTGATAATTATATTGGAAGTATCTCTACTTCTGTCTCTGTTTGTCTGATTAGAAAGATAAAGGGGCAAATAATCTCACTTTTCAGTTTACAATAATGACTCCAGCATATGGCATTATCTCATCAGTGACCAACGCTCCACTTGTCATGGAAGATGTTTTTTTAGAGTAGTTGAGGTACATATTCCAAAAGATTGAAGCTGAGATCTTATTTATGCAATTAACTTCAAGGAATTTAAAAATCATTACAACCCTTATTTAGTTATTACTAGAAAACAACAGATTTTATTTCAAACTTAAATATATAGTGATTTAATTCAGCATCTGTGCTTTCCACTAACTCAGAACAAACAACTGAATGACATTTCTTATTAGCAAGTAATTTATTTTTTGTTGCTCAGTTATCTTACATATAATGATTATCTAGTAACCATATTAAATATGTAATTATCATTTTGGATTTAATGAATGTATTTATTGTTTAATATTCATTAAGACTTTTAGTTATTTAAATTTGTTTAGACCATATAATTGTTTGGAAATAAACCTTAATTATAGTCTATTTTATAGCAAGAAGATCATAATGAAAATAAAGTCCTAATAAATAAGAACATCTTACTTCCTTTCATGATATATCCACAAATATCATACTCCATTTTCTTTCAAATTTTGACAAACTAGGCTAAAATTCTGCAGAAATGATTTTTACCTACTCACAATTCAGTACCCCAAAATGATGATAGCTTTTCTGATTCTTCTTCACCTTAATATACTTTCATGTTCATTTTAAATCAATGTCACCGAAATCAAATCTGTGGCACATAAATACTACAAGGACTTTTATATTGATGGTATTAATATGTTTGGTGCCATGTGGAAAGAGAAACCTGAGACAGGCATACATAAAAGTTTCCTGAAGGTGGTCATTCTAATGTCCCATAATAATCTTGCAATTCAACATCAGTGAAATAGTAGTGTGTAAGGCAGTATAATTTTAGGAAAGATGGTGTTTCATTTACACACTAATTATTTACCTATGGCTGGGGAATTAGAATTACATTTAGGTTGGTTGCACAGGCTGTAAGTGGAGTCCTAGGTATGGAGTAAAAGATAGAACATGAATTTTACTGTTCTTTTGTAACTTTTGGCCAATTCTTTCATCTTTATTAAAAAGTAGATGAATGATACTTTCAACTGATCTCACTACTTTCCAAAAAATGAAACAAGACAAGACAAAACAATACCCAAGTCTTGTCCATTGCTCTTCTACCTGATTCTCTCACCAAGAAAACTACTATTGTTTTTTTTTTTTCTTAATATTTTGTTTCACTATTAGGCTTTAAACCTCTAAATTGAACTAGCTATTGGTTAGGCCATTCTGTGAATTGGCAGGATATGAATTGGCTCTCAGTGATTTGGCTGACATCCTACAGTGCCTAGAGGCTGGGAGCCAGAGAAATATCAATGGCTTTAAAAAAAAAAAAAGAGGCCATTGTGAGGCCCAGGCCTTTGCAAGGATAAGAGCAGAGTAGGACTGGGGTGGGGGAGGAGAAAAGGGTAGCAACAAACAAGCAAAGAAAAATGGTGAAGGTGAGAAACTAAACAAAACTTTCATCAAGTTTTAAATCGTGTTGAGGCTATAGCAGAATATGACCTTTCTTCTCTATATAAAAAAATACATATCCTTTTTTCTCAACATATTCATTCAGCAAATGCTTATCACAGATTTTGTGTCAGTCAGTGTGAAAGGGCTGGAGTGTCAACAGTTAAGAAGTTATGATACCTGGTCTGCGGGAGCAAACAGATTAGTGAGAGAGATTAATGAGGGAGGGGGCAGATAAATCGGTAATTATAATGCTGTTAGAGAAATATACATGTAAGGAGCAATAGACATATGTAAGTACTACCTAGTTTCTAACAAATTGCAAGGGCAAGGGAAAGGAAGAAAATGTTATTTTCTCCTCAGTTTTATTTCACTATGTTATTCACCCTTTCTACAGTGAAGGAAAATCCTACTCCCAGGTTCCACTGTCACATTGTCACACTGTCCATGAAGTAGGACTGAGGCAAGGATGATCCTCAAGCAGTATTCCTGCAGAAGAACCCCACCCAGGCAGGTAGAAAGAAAAAAAAAAAGACACTCATCCAACTGTCCTTGGCTAAGTAGAAACACCTTGGGCTTTTTTCTGTTCTGTCTGGCTTCCATTTCCTCAAATGAAAACAGTAAGAGCCAAGTGTAAGAAAATGTTATGGTTCCTTCTGAAAAGTATGCCAGGGACAAATCATGCATATGTAACTTTACCCTCCAACTGGAGAGAGCATTAACTGGAATACACAGGTTAGTTTTTAATCCTGACCTCAAGATTGGCATCCTTTTGCATATTTATTATATTTATCTGGATGTCTCTAGAACTTCTATAGAAACTCAGTATTCTACGTCAAGAACTGAGTCCATCTGGTTCTCTACCATTCTTGCCCTTAGGCACCACAACTTGCCACTCCTTAGCTATGTCTTACATCGTCCACACGTTTACTTGATCAGGAAAGTCAGATGCTTTCTGAAGTCTTCCTTTTCTCCTTCATTCCACATCAAATCAATCACCAAGTCCTGTCAGTCCTACCTCCCAAACTTCTCTGTTTATCCATTTCTTTGTTCTTTCCTTTGGGCTCTCACGATTTCTCATCTGAATGATGGGACACCATCTTTACTTATCAGTCACAGCCCTATCAGCCACCAAATGGACTTTTTGATGTTTTCACCTGAAAAACTGACCCTGTCGTTTCTCTGTTAAATTTTTTTCAACAGATGTCTTTTTCCCATAAAAGTAGCTTTCAAATTTGTTTCTAGGAGCAGAAAGCTCTTTCAGATGATATTTACTCCCAATTATATGGAATTAATTAGATGTGAAGTTCAATGTGTGGGGCAGGGACATAAAGAGAGTGGTGGTCTCAGAGAGTTTTCCTCACCATACCTTGCTGGATAACTTAAGGTACCTCAGTGCATCTGCAAGGCAGAACAGAAGCAGTCTGAAAGTTGTTGATCTATAGAGAAAATTATAACCTCTTTTGCGTGGTATATAATCCCTTCATTAACCACCTGTTCAGGCTCATATCCTGTACTCCGCATCTTTACACTTCATGCTGCAGCCACATTGAACAGTTGTTATTTCACAGATACATTGAGATCTCTCACAGCTCTGTCTGAACACTAGTCCCTTTGCCTGGAACATGACCCCCTGGCAAAAATTCCAAGCAACTGGTTACTCATCCTCTGAAGGTCTGTGAGATATCTGTTCTCCCTGTCATGCTCCCACTGCTCACCCCAGGCACACGGTCATTTTCCTTCTCTATATATTCCTGCTGCATTTCTACTTTCACCTGTATAAGCATATTGCTTTATAATTATATCACTCTTCACATCTGTTTCTCTACTGTACATGCTGAGGTCAGTATCCATATCTTCATTCTTGATTTCTAAGTACCTATCACAGTTTTTCCATCTATAGTAGGTCATTAATAAATATTTGTCACATGAAGAAATGGGTAGCTTACCTCTTAAATTATTGTATTTAGAGCAAAATGCATTTCAAAGATAAATACACTTAAAATATTTGATATAGTGATATGGTACTTTATTTTTTTAAATAAAATGAGAGTTAAGTTTGTTGATAATAAAATGTTTGAAAGCAGGCCGGGCTCAGTGGCTCAGCCTGTAATCCTAGCACTTTGGGAGGTTGAAGTGAGTGGATTGCCTGAGCCTGGGCAACTTGGCGAGACCTTGATTCTACAATAAATAAGAAATTAGCTGGGTGTGGTAGCATGCATCTGTAGTTCTGGCTACTTGGAAGGCTGAGGCAGTTGGAATGCCAGAACCCAGCAAGTGGATGCTGGGGTAGCCGTGTGTGTGCCACTGCACTTCAGACTGGGGGGACAGAGTGAGACTCCAACTCAACAACAACAACAAAATGTTTGAAAGCAAGAAGATACACATGATTTTTTTAAGCCTATGATTGTCACTTTCAAACCATTTAAGACTCATATATTGGATGTGGAATTTTCTCTTCTGGATTCTTTAGTTTATTAAGAGTAAATTTAAGTTATTTAAAGAGAGCATGCCTAATCTCCAACCTATTCAAAATTTCTCTTCTCTACATAATTGTACTGTGAGTACTGATAGTCAAAATCACTACCCATAATTAATTGTTAAGTTTGAGTTACATTTCAGTAACAGACTGTCTAAACTTAGTAGTATTCAAAAATGAGAACAGAGTAAAAACAGAAAAAAAATATCAGTCCACTTTTTTTTGGTCAAAATACGATAAATCTTTAGAAAGATGAATTCTAAAATATGCCTGTAGTGTTTTTAACTATTGAAATTATTAAAATGTATTTTAAATATCTATATTGAAAACCTGATGACTATTACAGAATATGTCCTGAAAGTATAGAATGGACTATAAACCTTCAGAATAAGCTGTAATAATCTCTTTTCCAGGTAGAGCTGGATGAACTAGGGAGTTGAACTGGAGCTGATGCTTTGTAGCAGAGGCCATAGAACTGCCTGAATAGAGTTCAAAGACTTAGTTTCCAAACCTGTTCATTTCACTACTAGCTGTATGGGTACGTAGATTACTTACTTAAGTAATTTCCACTTCTGGGAGATAGGAATTATAATAATTACCTCATAAAGATATTAATTGAAATAATGTCTGTAAAGTTCTTTAATTCCAGACACAGAATAAGCATTCAATAAATGTTGGCTATTATTTTTGTTATTTAACGTAAACATGTAGACTAGCGGTCCTCTGAAAAGCTTTATGCTTTTATTAGTCGCTGAGGAAAAAAGGCAAAAAGAAATGCCCCTGTATGCCAAGGACAAGAAACTTGGAAAATGTGAAACACTGTTGTTATAACAAATGATGTTTAATTTTGTTCAGATCCTTCATAAAGGAGCCTCATTGGATTTAAAGATGTATAGAGCAGATAGATGGCACAGTATAACACACACACACGGAGTACAAAACGGGCTTTCCAGAATATCTGACAGTTAGCTATTGCGTTTACACCTGAGTCAACAGAAAATCGAATCACACTTATTTTTTCACTTAATCTTGCCTTTTCACTAATCTTAATGTCAAAATCTTTCATAATCCTTTGAACTGAAGACAGAGGACACTGCATTTTATATGATGCATAGCCATGGTTCTTCATTTGACCTTAGATCCTTTCTTGGATCAATGGGTGATGCCTGTATTTCTCAGATAGAACATTGTCATTGAGGGTACTTCATATAGAGAAATAGTGTTCCTGGTTTATGTACTTTAATTGGTTTATATTGTACGTTAATAAACTATAAGGAAATCTAAATTACTGGAATGAGAACTTTGATGGAAAGCCTTCTTACCTGACTTTCATTTACAATGGAAATATCCATTTCTGGAACCAATTCATCTAAGCAAACTATAGCCTAAAATCAAATATTTATCCCTGTGACCCTGACTAGGTGCTTTGCGAACACTAGTATGACTTATCATCTCTATAGAAGGCTATTGATATTTTCAACCTTTCTGATGTTTGTACTTTTTAATTTTTTTAAATGCAAATTATTAGACTTTGTTTACTGCTAGCTATAAAGACAAGATGAGTCTTCTATTTCCAAACCAGTAAAAATGAGAAAATGTGTATACATTATTTATTCTTCATCTTTTTTGTCATCATGAATGTTTAACCTGTGTGTTACCGCATCATAGGCAACACATTCTAATGGAGCTAAAATGTTAAACCCAGTACTGCGTAATGCATAAAAGCCCTCACACACACACATACACACACACACACTACACACATAGTGAGAGATACAGATATACAGACAAGCAGACACAGATAAACACATTGAGAATATAAATTATTTTAGTGACAGTGCAACTTTAGTTTTTTTAGTTATTATTTTTGATCGGCTGTTATGAACAAAAGGCATATCAGATACTTTGGAAATAATGGAGATGAAAAAGACATATTCCCTATATTCAGATATTTACAATCTAGTACTGTAGTATGTTGGTATGATATTTCCTACAAATTATCAGTTTAAACAAAAAGAAAATTTTAAAGTCTCCTAATTTATAGTGGTTTAAGGATTCATAGTCGATGGGTACTGCAGGATTGGTGAATTCAGCAGCCCAATTATGTTATCAGGAACCAGGTTATTTTACTGCTTAATTGTGTCTTCCTTAGCTTCATATTATGATCACTTCGGTAACTGATTATCTGCAGCACTTTCAGACATTATATCTTGAATATCAATGACCAGAATAAAATAAACATATACCATATTGTCTGGTGGTTATCTTTCTTAAGACATAGGAAACTGTCTCCTGGAAATAGTCCAGAAGACTTCCCTTCTATGTCTTACTGCTCATTGTAAGGATCATGAGTGATTTTTTTTTTTTTTTGAGTTGGAGTCTCACTCTGTCGCCCAGACTGGAGTGCAGTGGCCGCTCCCGGCCACTGCAGCCTCGACCTGCTGGGCTCCAGCGATCCTTCCGCCTCAGCCTTCCGAGTAGCCGGAATTACAGGCATGCGCTACCACGCCCGGCTGGTTTTTGATTTATTGTGGAGATGAGGTCTCGCCAAGTTGCCCAGGCGGGTCTCGAACCCGCGGGCTCAGGTGATTTTTTAATGATCATCTGATGAAGGATCGATGTTCAAGAGTTAGTCAAAATCCTCCAAATATAAAGATAATTTTAAATTGCAAAAAATAATAATACATGCCAGAGTTTGATAGATACAATAGAAATATTACTGAAATATAAAAATGGCATGGGTCTTAGAGACAAAGGAAAAATGACAACAATCTCTGTAATTGTGAGGAATAGATGAAGAAACTGTCCAAAATATTGTAGTCACCTTAATTATAGAGTTATTATCTTATTACTTCTCTTTTTTCTGTCATTACATCTCTCACAGTTTACCAGGCATTTATTTATAAGACTATTTGTTTATTTTCTGTTGTTGCCTCCATACTGGAACTTCATAAGGACAGGAATAATAACAGTCATTCATCGATGTTTTCCTTTTTGTTAAATGAATCAAATAATTAATGAATGGCCTTGGAGAATTTGTAGAATTTTAGCAGCCAAGAAGAAGACATTTCATGTAAAGGAAGCATCATTCGTAAAGTTATAAGTCAGAAAAACCACACACTTGCCTGCATCTTAGGGTAAGCATTGTAGAAGAATGAGGAACTGTGCTGGGATAATGGTACAGAGTATGACATGCATGGAATTTTTTAAAAGTACACTGAATCTTTCAGAATTGGATAGTGATATAGTAAGAGCACTGCTTTAGTAAGAAAATCTTGGCAATTATATGTTAGATTCCAAGGCGAAGAAAGGGGGCAGGGAACTGCTGACTAGTGGCTGTATTAATATTTGAGAAGAGTTATTTAGATCCTTCTTTGAGATTAATGGAAGGAAAATAAAAATAAATGTATATCTAACAACATTACATATGAGAATTGAAGGGACTTAAATATAAGTAGGTAGGAGAAGAATAAATTAGCAATGGGAAGATTTAAAAAAAACAGGACAACAGAATTTTAGGTATTAATTAAGGTAAATATACATTTTGTTTTGTTTTGTATTTTAAGGGTTGCAGAGACATCATGTTGTAGTGAGAAAAGGCAGTAGTTCTTCCAGTTGAATGCTTGGGTCCAGATTCCTAAGTCTGTTACGTGACAGATATTTGATACTGGAAGTTACATATAATGGCACAAACAAGAATGAAAGTTGGATTAAATACTTTCTAAAATTAAGTAAACTATAAATGATTTCTAGGAGCCTGAAAAGGAATATAATGTTAAGAAAAGTGTTAGAATAGGTCATGACCAAAAAAAAGTATACAATGAGAAATTTAAAAAAGAAAATATTGGACTATGTTGACAGATTTTGCCCCCAAATTATTCAATTGTTGCTTAATGTGTATCTTGGCTTTTATCATATATTTGTAGAACAGAAAAGGGTATTATGATATCTTCCAGTCTTTTGTCTTGCTTTCAAATAGATGACAATTAAAAATTTTAGATACATGCTTAATTTTTAAGATGCTTCCAAAAAGAGATTTTCATAAAGAAAATTTTATTCTCTGACCAATTCCTTTGCTAAACTTTTTCTCACTTCAAGTATATTACAATATTATTTTTTAAGTAATTTCTTTACTAATTCCAGTCACTAAGATAGTTACTCATAAGTTCAGTTTTTAAAATCAATTATTGTTTTTGGCTGACCTCTGAACCCTGTTTAAAGTTTATAATCCTCTTACAATTCTATGCAGTATAGAAAATGTTGCAGACCTTTTAAAAAAGTATCTGAGTGTTATACTTCATCCTGTCACTTCCTGCAACACTTTTCCAAAAACTTGTGTGTGTGTGTCTATATATACACATACATATATATGATAAAATTATCATTTTGTTTGTTTGGAGGGAAGAGGTATTGAGATCTTGATTTAAAGGCTAGCAAAGAAATAAAACAGCAATAAAGGTATATTTAGCTGTGCTAAGAGGACTTATTACGCTATTAGGTATAACATTTTGAAGAGGAATAGGTTCGCAATTAACTGAAATGGAAAGAGCAAGGAAAACATGAGAATCTTTGAGAACACAGAACACAGAAAAGAATATTTATCTTTCTTATATATAGAACTTCTCTGAGCTTTAATATACTAATATCTAAAGTAAATATACAAGCATAGTTAAGAAAAGGATGCATTGTGCTCATTAGGTGTTTTTGAATCATAACTTCTATTTTCAAAGCGGTGATACATGGCTGGACCTAGTTAGACACTATAAATAACAGCTAATATTTACTGAATGCCTCTAATAGTTTCATGTTTAGTAACTTCACATTTGTTATCTCACTTCATTCTTCAAAATAACTATAATGTAGAGTATTGCCATTAAAAAAAATATGGATTCAATCCTTTGAGAGATTAATTATGCTCCCAGTGTAGTAAGTGACAAAATCAGAAGAAAACTATCACCAGTATGCTCCACACGCTTCCTTACATTCAGAATGTGTTAAACTCAACATAGATTTACATCTGAGTGATGGTTGTTTGCTTGGAGTGACATTGCTTTTCTATTTTTCTCTCAAAATAATAAAAATCTCTATTACTTTAAATGAAAGAACATTACATACACAGCTGAAAGTAATGACAACTAGGATATTTCCTCAAAACAGATATCTTGAAAGACAACCAATACTAAGAGTTCGGTTTTCTTTGGGAGTTAGAAATGATGGAAGGGTTAAATATGGGGTCAGTCAGTGGTGTGCTGGTAAACGTTTTACAACTGGCTTTTTGGAATGGGAAGGCAGAGTACTGGTTTGTAGCATTTACTATTGTCATGGTGTCAGTACTTCCACTATGGCCTATTTTAGGCTACCAACCTGAGATCACTGAATGTGGAGTTGGGAAAAAATGTGCAGGAGCACAACATCATATAGATTGTTAGCATACACAATACATGTAAATTGGCCTCAAGATCATAGGTAACGTAAAGCATTAGGAAGTGATGAGTTTTGAATATCTATTACCTTTGTTTTTAGTATGATTAATGGTAAGTTTATGTAATCTAATTTTTGAGAATGGTTGCATTTAAGAATCAGCTCATAAATTTCAGAAAATCTAGCAAATGGCTATTGAGAGCCAGTATGAGCTGGCTTCAACACATCACTAGGGTAGATTAGAAGATCTATTTTAAGTCACGTAGGAGATTAACTATCTGGGGGAACATTTTAGATCTATTTCATTTTTTTTTTTTTTTTTGAGTTGGAGTCTCACTCTGTCACCCAGACTGGAGTGCAGTGGCCACTCCCGGCCATCGCAGCCTCAACTTGCTGGGCTCCGGCGATCCTTCTGCCTCAGCATTCCAAGTAGCTGGGACTACAGGCGCGCGCTACCACACCCGGCTAATTTTTGATTTATTGTAGAGATGAGGTCTCGCCAAGTTGCCCAAGCAGGTCTCGAACCCTCAGGCTCAGGCAATCCACTCACCTTGGTCTCCCAAAGTGCTGGGATTACAGGCTGAGCTACCGAGCCTGGCCTAGCTCTATTTCAAAATATTTTTCTCCTACTCTTTTGAAGAGTAGTATGAATATCAGTTTTGAGGGAATGGAAATTCAGTAATATTTTGTTCTAGGAAGATTACAATGCATTCCTTGCTGATTTACATTTACCATTCAGATTTATGGTGTATGACAGTCAGGGCAGCCCACATGATTTACTCTCAGCATGAAGATCAAGAGTCATTTTTCCTCAAGGATGAATGAAGATAGCAGAATCTGTTTTTGAGGATCATTGTCATTTCTACTACTACTGACTATATAGGATTTATGAGTTATCCAACTTATTTTTCTTTCGGTTCAAAAAAAATGATAACTGGGTTTAAGCATAAAATAAACAGGTGTAACTCCAGCCTATGACCAGTTGAAGATAGTTTAGATTTCTAAATAGCATTAAAAAGATAAAGGCAGATAATATAATTTACAATGAAATATAGAAAAATATACCATGTTGTTTTCTGAGTAGTTAGATTAATAAAATTGTTTACATATTCAACTAGAAATATAGTTATTTCTCTAGATGCATCCTTCAGTCACATTTCCCACTGAACTTTATAATAATTTTTGTATTTGGAGACCAAAGCGATGTTAATGCTTTGTTTGTTGGTTGTATTTTAGATTACATATTTGTATATAATATTATATAAATATATAATATATTTATATACTATTATATATTGTATTGTTTTTATATTATATAATATTTTATAGGCTACTCCATAATACATTTAATTATATAACCTATGTTAAACTTCTATGAATAAATTCTCTAAGCATTCTTTCATATTTGTTACATCAATTCTTAAAATTTTCTTTAGAAACTCTGTAACTAAGCTTACACAATCAAAAAGAAAGGGAAAGAAATAAATTATTCAAACTTCAACTAGTCCAGATTTTCAAATGATTTTTATATTTAAATTATTTTTCTACTTTCTATTTCTTTCATATGGCTTTGTGTGGACTCAATATACAACTATTACTATACATGAACATTTATATAAAGATAAATTTAATTGGCTTGACAGTTAATTTAGGTGATTCTTTGGGGGAATAAACATGTTTGCAATGGTGCCTGTGTTTCTGGATTTGATACTCTACATGAGCATCATGCCTTGGACCTGTGATAAATGTTCTTTTTGTGTAGATTTCTGTGTAAAATAGTAGTCATGGCGTTGTATTTTGGAGTCATGAAGTTTGCTATTTTCTGGTATCTATTACTTTCTTCTATAGTTTACAGTACAGAAAGAAAAAGGGTAAAAAAGAATATCTTTACGTCGGAGAAAACTGACAAATGCTACTTGAAACCAAGTGATCCAGCTTTGCATCAGCAATGATAAGTCATATTGCTAATAAGTACTCTTGATATGATGTGTTGAAAATAATATTTTCAGGGAGACAGCCCACAGAATGGGCAAAAAAATTTTGCCAAATGTATATCTGACAAAGTCCTAACATCTGGATCTATAAGGAACTCAAACGTGCCGAAAGGAAAAAAACAAGCAGCCCCATCCAAAAGTGGGCAAAAGACATGAATAGATATGTCTCAAATGAAGATATACGGGCAGCCAACAGACACATGAAAAAGTGCTCAGCCTCATTTATCATCAGAGAAATGCAACTCAAAACCACATCGAAATACCACCTAACCCCAGCAAGAATGGCCATCATTAATAAAACCAACAACAACAGATGCTGGCAAGGATGCGGAGAAAAAGGAAGGCTTCTACACTACTGATGGGAATGCAAACTAGTGCAACATCTTTGCAAGACAGTGTGGCAATATCTGAAAGAACTAGAAATTGACCTTCCATATGACCCAGCAATCCCCCTATTGGGAATACATTCGGAGGAACTGAAATCATTCAACCAAAAAGATACCTGCACACGTATGTTTGTTGCAGCTCTATTCACAATAGCAAAAACATGGAACCAACCATGTTGCCCATCAAAGCTGGACTGGATAAAAAAAGTGATACATGTACACAATGGAATTTTATGCAACCATAAAGAAGGACAAACATATGGACTTCGCAGTAACTTGGATGGATTTAGAGTCGATCATACTCAGTGATCTATCACAGAAATGAAGAACAGAGTACCATATGTTCTCACTTATAAGCGGACCTTGAACAATTTTCATAATACTATAAGAAAGGGATTGGCAGTAATGGGAAACTGCCAGGGGTGGGGAGTTGGCAGTTGAGGGAAACTGCTAGGGGAGGCAAGGGCACACCTCATCAACAGGGGTAACTGCATGATGAACATTTGTATACGTAACCCTGATTGTATCCCACATCTTTAAAATTATTTTTTTAAAAAAAGGAAAATGACATTTTATCTCTATGGTCTTCTTTCCAAAAACACATTTCCTTAGTCAAACCATGAGACAAACCTCAAATGAGCAACATTTCACAAAATACCTGATCAATAATCCTCAAAACTGTCACATTCGTGAAAAACAAGGAAAATCTGAGTAATTGTAACAACCAAGAAAGTCTAAGGAGATATGACACCTAAATATAACATGGTGTTGTCGATAGGATCATGGGACAGAAAAAAAGGACACAAGGAGGAAACTGAGAGAGCATCAATAACGTATGGATATTGTTAACAGTGACATATTAATATTGGTTCATTAATTGTGACAAGTATACAATACTAATATAAGATCCTGAAAATAAGGGAAATGGAGTGTGGAAAAATAAGGGAAACTGATCAGTGGCAACAATGGACTATTTTCTCAGTAATTTAGTAAATCTAAAAATATTCTAAAATAAAATGTTTATTAGAAATAAAACTGTGTATGCAATAACATAGAAATACCTCATTTACCTAAAATTTAGTCAAAGAATTCAGACACAAGACTGCATATGAGATATTAATCTATTAAGATGAAGTTCAATAATAGGCAAAACCAATCCATTTTTGTTAGAAATCAGAAAAGGAATTTCACCTAGGAGAGAAAAGTGACTAAAGAAGGAGCTCTTTTTTTTTTTGAGTTGGAGTCTCACTCTGTTGCCCAGAATGGAGTACAGTGGCACACTCACAGCCACTGCAGCCTTGACCTGCTGGGTTCAGGTGATCCTTCTGCCTCACCCTTCCAAGTAGCTGGAACTAGAGGCACGTGCCATCATGCCTGGCTAATTTTTTGATTTAATGTAGAGATGAAGTCTCACCAAGTTGCCCAGGCTGGTCTCGAACCCGTGGGCTCAGGCAATTCTCTCATATCAGCCTCCGAAAATGCTGGGATTATAGGCATGAGCCAGCACTCCCAGTCCTTAAGAAGGAGCTATTTAGGGAGTGCTTATGATATTCAGATTTGGTCTCTATGTTGGTCTCCACATTGGTATGTTCACCATGAAAAATATCAACTTGTACTTATTATTTTAATACTTATATGTACATAGATTATAATTCAATAAAAATAAAAAGGCAACAAGCACATTTGGTTTTTTCAGTGGCATTTGGATGATATATATCACAAAGAACATTTTTTGGAACATTATACACCAAAATGCATTTTATATGAAATGATTAAAAGCAATAAGAACATGGCAGTATTAGCCCATAATGTAATACATGAGTGTTATGTTGGTATTTTTTTATTATTTACATTTTCATCATTTGTATGTTTCATTGGCATTGTTGTTGCTGTTTTAAATCACAATATGTAGCCTAAGAGAAGAAAAGATACTCCAGAAATTAGCACAAATTCTATTACATTTAGGAAGGGATATGTGTAGTCAAGAATGTTGATCACCATTTATTTGTCTTAGGCTTAAGTTTATTATGAATATATATTCTATAAATAACTATAAATACATGAAATGTACAACCTCCACATAGAAAAAAACAAAATTAATGCATCATTTAATATCACTAGTAGTGATGCTTTCTCTCCAGTCCTTCATGGGCAGCCCTCATATGCTACACTTCTCATACTTATGTGCTTCTCCTGAGGGCTGCCTACTCAGGCCGCATCTAATTTCACATTACATTACACTTCATGTCACAACCTCAGTGACCTTTCTCTAGTAAATAATTCCTTGGCTTAAACATCTTCAACTGCCCCTTCCCACTATCTGAATAAAAATCTAAACTCCTAAGCAAGACTGACATAGACTCTTTTTTTTTTTTTTGAGTTGGAGTCTCACTCCGTCGCCCAGACTGGAGTGCAGTGGCCGGACCTGCTGGTCTCCAGCGATCCTCCACCTCAGCCTTCCAAGTAGCTGGAACTACAGGCGTGCGCTACCACGCCCAGCTAATTTTTTGATTTATTGTAGAGATGAGGTCTCGCAAAGTTGTCCAGGCAGGTCTAGAACCCGCGGGCTCAGGCAATCCACTCACCTCAGCCTCCCAAGGCGTGGGATTACATGCTGAGCCACCGAGCCCGGCTTGACATAGACTCTTAATTGTCCCTTAACAAATTACTCTTTCTTCCTCAATAAAATAATATCCAAATGTTAACTAGACAGATGGTAACCCTCTCCAAAATGTCTATATTTCTCAAGCTATCATGCAACTAGTAGAGGTGACTTTTAATGTAGGCCTAACTATGGAATAGAAATGATGTGTACAACTTTCAGGAAATAGCCTTAGGGAGTTGCTTTTGATATACCCCTTCCTCCTTTTTGCTGCATGGAGAAGATACAATGCTGAAACATTCGTCTAGGACCACAGGGTGGAAGATGCACATTGAACATGCACTGAACTACCTGTACTACATGAGAATAAAAGAGACTTCTAACTCATTTAAACTCCCATATTTTGAGTATTGAATCTAATCCCAGTGTTCCATTTCTACCCCCACTTGATTTTTGCTCCTTTGCATCAGAAACTAGATAATGGACTTATTAGGGAAAGACAACATGTAGCATTTTTTTCCTCCAGTATATAACAAAATGCTTGACACATAATAGTTGCCCCCAAAAATGTTTGTTGAACTTCATTGAGTAGAGATATTACTTCCAGCAAAAGTTAATTTCAGAGCCATACTGTAGAGCTAAAGAAAATCTTCTCAACCTATCTTCTGTCTCCACTGGCCCAGGAGGGAAAAAACAAGAAATAGGAATTTAGAAAAAACACAATTGAGAGAAAAGGTAAAACTCAGATGCTATGAATAACTTCAGAAGGAGAAATAATATATTGCATCCATTAAAAAAGAATATGATTCAATGAAGATATGTAATAAAAAATAAGAAAGGGTCTTTATATATTAAATATTATATGACCATATTTAAAACTTCAGTAAAAGAGTTGGATGATGAAGCCCTAGACAGTAGAACAAGACAGAAATAGAAAATAGGGAAAAAAAAAAGAAAAACATTCTAGGATCAACCCAGGACATCCTTTACCCAGCTACTAAGAATTGTTAGAAAGAGAGAAGGAAGGAATAGAGAAGAGGGAATTATCATAAACAGAATGTGTGAAACATCTCAAAAGTAAATGGCACTATACTTATTGAAGTATGTATGTATTTGGTCTCTATCTCATGAACACCAGTCATAATTATTGACCACACACTACCTGCAATAATATCTGTTAGCCACTGGAGAGAAAAAAGATGAATAAAATAATGCTTCTGATTTCTAATCTCACCCCCCTCATCACTTTACTCATCTATTGTTATGTGAACACTAGCCTGGTAATGATGAATAATTAATAATGTGATACTTAATAATAAAGACTTGGTTTCTCTTGGTGATTGTGTATATTGGGTGGTTGACATTAAGTTCATGAAATTTACTTTTACAAAGAGAGAGAAATGTATAAGGTTGAAAATAATTTTCAATGGTTTTTTAAAATTCAACTTAATAATTGACTTTTTGAAAAAGGGACTGTCATGGTACCTAATGGTTTTGTATAAATGGAAAGCCCAAAAATAGGTAGACTAATTTATTAATAGTACACACACATACACAGACACACACACACACACACACACACACTTTTGTATAAATAAGTAAAAATGAAAGAAAGAAGTAGAAGTAGAAATTTAGTAAGACTTGAGAACTCTATTTAGTACTTCATTTCCCCGCCCCCAACATTTATTTATTTAACTTATAATTTCAAAACTCGGAGACATGGTCTATGGAATTATCCACTAAAATCCCCTAGTGTGGAATACAGTACAATAAAGGCATACCATCACATGACCTATTTGATGATAGTGATTTTTGGTGTTTATCCTCAATCCAACTTACATTTCAAATGAAAGTGGTCAAATGTGGAGGGTAGATATGGAGAGGAATTTGAGACACCCTCTTGAAGATTCTGGTAGGTTGGGGACAGGTCCTTATATTCTTGATACTGTATTTATAATTCTCAACTCCTTGGACAGGGATGATAAGACAGGTTTCAGCTAACCAGATTCCTTGAATTATAGTTACTGTGCAGGAAACCCCAACTAGTTTCAGAACCCAGCCTTCTCCTTATTCTACATTTTAGACAGAGCAGACAGTTGCCATCGGGTGTTGCCAAATTCCAACTGGGACCGGGATTTGAAACAGACTCATGGAATTCCATGAGTTATCTGGTTCATTTTATTATTCTCAAAATATCTTCACCAACTTTTATACTAATTAATATTTTGGACTCTTATCACATTTGGCAGGGTTTTACTGTACTTTAATTTTGCTGACTAAATTCTGCAAGTACACTATCTTTGGGCATCATGGAGGAAGAATCAACTGAGTCACCGGATTGTCCAGATTGTTCTCAGTTTTGTATCTCAGTTTTGTATCAAGTATAAAAGCAGCAGCCAGTTATCCAGAGCCCTCTCTACCTGAGGCACTTTGTTAATACAGGAAGTCCTCAACATATGAACGAGTTCTGAGAGCATGTTTGCAAGTTCTATTTGTTTTAAGTTCAACAAAGTTAGCCTAGGTACCCAACTAACACAATTAGCTATATGGTACTATGTGTACTTCACGGGCCATACTGACACCTGGTGGAGAGAAACACTGCATAAGAGAATGCAGGTGTGCATCGTTAATGTTCACAACTTGAAGGTTCGTGTGTAGGAGACTTACTGTAGTATATGTATTTTCCCATTTAATCCTCATTACAACCCTGTGAGAGATGTTAATTGCCCCAATTTTGCAGATGAAGAAACTTGAATCTCAGGGAAGCAAAGTGATTTGCCCAAGGCTTGTCAGAGTGATAGAGTTAAGATTCAAACCCACATGTGACTCCAAAGCCTGTGTCTTGATTTGGGGGTTTGGCTTGTACTATACCCCCACCCTTGTCCCCTGTTTTCCCTGAAGTGGAAAGGAGGCCTTTCAAGCCAGAATGTCACATTCCCCTCTGATCTCCTGGCCGCATGGGCCTAAGCTAACCAGCTCAGCCAGGTTTTCTGTGTCCTGGGAGGCAATGCTTCCATTCCCCTTACGAGGAGGGAGGCACTGCAGCATCTCTCAGTGCCTCCAGCATCTGGTCAGGCATGGGTGGCAGTAGCCCATGACCTGAGCCTCTCTGAGTAGAATTAGATTGTATAGCTAACTTAAAGTTCTATTTTTGCCTGTCATTGGTTCAATTATCTGTTTACTTCTTATAGCACCACTTTTCTTAATAGATGTAAGAAGGGTTGTAGCTATTATGTGAAAATTGTTATTTTTTCCCATAATCTATCATGGCACATTAAGCTCTGAAGAAAATAGACTTTCTAATAGTAGTAATCACTCTTCAAAAAAAGTTACTAAAATACCTATTAAACACAATAGAATAGGGGAAAAAAATCATTGTGAGTATAATGTCAACATTTAAAATCCAGTGTAATTAGTTCTGCCTACAAATATGCTATGACAGGACACCTTTCAGTTAACATATTTATATACATCTTGCCAAAGTAGCTTTTCACTACTTTTTGAAATGTCCACTTCTATAATTTTTGTGTCCATTAAAAACGAATGTAAGCAATTTAAGTAGTCAGTCCATTGTTGACCTGTCACACATAAGTGATATTTTGAGTTTACTATTCCTGTACTAGACTGTTTGGAGGCTTATTTCATGAAGCTTACATTTATTATGAGATTACCATCTTTCTATGTAAACAGTAGAGCCCCTTTTACTGAATCCTTCTTCAAAAAGAAAACACATCCTACTGCTTTTGGTAGGAATATTTGAGGTTAGAAGGATCCAAGATAACCACTGAGGAGCAGCAGAATGGCATCCCTTTCTCAATAAGCAAGGCAGAGAGTAGGGACCCAGCCAATGATAGACAGAGACACCCTGAACACTTTTGGATAGGTGAAGCACCTTGAACCTGACAAAGGTCTCTTGGAATACATAGAGACCAGAAAACAATGGCAGACGTGGGACTCTGGGTGCCCCATCCCCTGCTGTGCGTCAGGCTCACACAGGAGCCAACGCCCTGCCCAGTGAACAAGAGTGGGTGAGTGATCCTAAGATACTTTCGGTCAGTTCACCCCCTCTAATCTGTGCATAAGTCATTGGCCCCATGAAGAGGAGTCCTGATCAGGACACAGCTGTGGGCAACTGGAGCTCAGGTGGAAGAGGGAATAAAACCTCCACTCAGAAAGCTGATGAGAATGTGATGGCAGAACCTGGCAGCTGTCTCCCAGGCCAGGAAAGCCCACCTACAGAGTGAAGCAGCTGGTACTTGCCACCAACAACTGGTAGACATCTTCCCATCTAGATCAGAAAAAAAATTATCTCCAAGCCCTGCATGCCTACAGGGCAGATCCTCCCACCAACCATGGTAGGGAATTTGCTTTTTTCGAAGAGTAGAGTATGGACTTGAACAGGGAGGGAGGTACGAAAAACATCCGGAGGCTTTCTCTGTGGGAAGACTTCTGGGCTGCAAACTGTAGACAGCAGACAGGGACCCTATCCCCCTACCCACACTCTGCAGACCTAGTCAGATTGACTAAAAGAAAGAGAGAGAAGGTCCAAATAAACAATTAGTAAAGCAAAAGGTGAAGTCACAACTGACCTGAAGAAATTCAAAAGATTATCAGTGATTACTGTGAACACCTGTATGCAAATAAACTAGAAAACTTAAAGGAAATGGAGGTCTTTCTGACATCACACAACCTCCCAAGTTTAAATCAAGAAGTAATTGAAACCCTAAACAAACCAATAACAATCCAGGAAATCAACTTTGTCATAAGAAATCTCCCCACCAAAAAAAAAAAAAGCCCTAGATCAGATGTCTTCCCAGCTGAATTCTACAAGATATACAAGGAGGAGCTGATAGCTGGGCAATCAAGAATGATGGAACTCTCCCCAAATCATTTTATGAAGCCAACATCATACTGATATCCAAACCTAGCAAATATCCAACAAGGAAAGAGAATCACAGGCCAATCTCTTTGATGAATATAGACACAAAAATTCTCAACGAGATTCTGGCAAATCAAATTTAGCAACACATCTTAGAGATCATCCACCATGACCAGGTGGTCTTCACTTCTGGGATGCAGGTCTGGTTCAACATTTACAAGACCATAAACGTAGTTCAGCACATTAACAAATGTAAAATCAAGAACCACATAATGTTATTATTTGATGCAGGAAAATCATTCAACAAAATCCAGTATCCCTTCTTGATAAAAACCCTTGAGCACGTAGGCATAGGAGAAACATTTTTCAAAATAGTAAGAGCCATCTAAGATAAACCCATAGCCAACATTTTGCTCCATGCACAGAAACTGGAAGCATTCCCCTAAAAATGAGAGCAAGATAAGAGTGCCCATTCACACCCCTCCTGTTCAGCACAGTGCTGGAAGTCCTAGCCAGAGCAATCAGGCACGAGAAAGAAATCAGGGGTATCCAAATAGGAAAAGAGGGAGTTAAGCTATCCCTCGTTGCAGGCAACATGACTGAAAACCCTAGGAAGTCTGTCAAAAACCTCCTTGCACTGATAAATGACTGATAAAGACTTGGGTTACAAAATCAACGCCCAAAATATAGTTGTATTTCTATATATCAGCAACAAGCAGGCAGAGAAACAAATAAAAAGCACAATCCAATTCACAATAGCCACACACACAAAAATGAAATACCTAACCAGAGAAGTGAAAGACTTTTTTTTTTTTTGAGTTGAAGTCTCACTCTGTCACCCAGACTGGAGTGCAGTGGCCGCTCCCGGCCACTGCAGCCTTGACCTGTTGGGCTCCGGCGATCCTTCCGCCTCAGCCTTCCAAGTAGCTGGAACTACAGGCACGCGCTACCACACCCAGCTAATTTTTGATTTATTGTAGAGATGAGGTCTCGCCCAAGTTGCCCAGGTGGGTCTTGAACCCGCGGGCTCAGGCAATCCACTCACCTCAGCCTCCCAAAGTGCTGGGATTACAGACTGAGCCACTGAGCCCAGCCAGTGAAAGACTTTTATATGAGAATTACAAAACACTGTTCAAAGAAATCAAGGATGACACAAGCAAATCGAAAAACATTCCATGCTCATAGATTGGAAGAATCAATATTATCAATATGTCCATCCTTGAGGCAATTTACAGATCCAATACAATACCCATTAAATTACCAACATCATATTTCTCAGATCTGATAACTACAGAAATTTATTTGGAAACAAAAAAGAGAATGAATAGCCAAAACAACCCTCAGCAAAAGGAACACGCGGGAAGTATCACACTTTCAGATTTTAAACTTTATTACAAGGCTCCAGTAAACAAAACAGCCTGGACAGAGATTCTGGAAGCAAAACCATGAACTCTCAACCATCTTATCTTTGACAAAGTCACCGATAACGATCACTAGGGAAAAGAGACCATATTTAGCAAATAGTGCTGGGAAAACAGGTTGACTACATGTAGAAGAATGTAACTGGACCCCTACCCATCACTATCTACAAAAATCAACTAAAAATGGAGCAAAGAGCTAAATGCAAAATCTCAAACTATAAAAATATTATTAAAAAAAATAGGAAACACCCTTATGCACATCAGATTAGGTGACAAATTCTTGATCAAGTTCTCAAAAGTGAATGCTATAAAAGTGAATATAGATACTTGGGACCTTATCAGGCTGAAAAGCTTAAAGAGACAATCCACAGAATTGTAAAATATATTTACAAATTATGCATTTGACAAATGTCTAACATCTAGGATTACAAAGAACTCAAATGAAGTGAAATGAAAAAAAATCATTAAAAATTGGGCAAAGGACATGATCAGACACTTCTCAAAAGAAGACATTACAAGCAGCCAAGACACATGAAAAACTGCTCAGACTCATTAATCATCAGAGAAATGCAAAACTACAATGAGATACCACCTAACTCCGGAGTAAGGATGGCTATCATTAATAAGTAAAAAAACAATAGATGCTGGTGCAAGTGCAGAGAAAAGGGAATGCTTCTACACTGTTGGTAGAAATACATTTAGTTCAATTTCTCTGGAAGGTAGGGTGACAATTCCTAAAAGAACTAAAAATTGACCTTCCATACCATCCAGCAACATATTTCCTGGGAATATATCTGGAGGAACATAATCATTCTACAAAAAAGACACCTACACATGCATGTTTATTGCCACACTATTCACAATAGCAAAAAGAACCAACCCTACTGCCCAACAAAAGTGGACTGGATCAAGAAAATGTGGTACATATACACAGTAGAGTATAACACAGCCATAAAGAACAGAATCATGGACCTCACAGCAAATTGGGTGGAGTCGAAGACCGTGGCACTAAGTCAACTATCACAGAAACAAATAACTGAATACCGCATGTTCTCATTCATAAGAGGGCTCTGAACATTAGTCAAATTAGCACAAGGGAGGGATCAGCACTGGACCCTGCTGGGCAAGGAGGGGAAAAGGACGGTGGGGACAAGTGCCAAAACAAAGGGTATCAGGTCCACTACCGGGGGAGTGAAGGCCAGTTAGAAGCCCAAACTTCACCTGCATGCAGCCTATTTATGTAGTTAATCCACGCTTTTATACCACATCTCTACAATAAAATAAAATTTAAAAAAATAAATATTTGAGGTTAAAATATTTGAGGTTAAACATAAAAGACCTTAATATTTTTATTCCTCAGGGTTTTAGAGTGAGAAAGGTCAGCATTTATGTTTATAGTAGTCAAGTGGTTTTAAGCTAAAGAGCTTAGATTATTTGAATGGAGGTTGTACCTCGTGCTATTTTTTTTATATGGAAATATCCCTTCACCATCACAAATCAACTTATTTATTTCTTTTTATTTGCTGAGTGTTTGAAGTTACTATTTTGCTCAAAGAGCTGTAAAGGTAAGTTAGAAATGCTTTACATGTATTTTGGTGTTTGAGAGAGACAAATAATTGGCATGCTTCTTGCCAGCCCATGTTTTAAACCAATTGAGAATAAACTTCAGAGTAAGCAGATTGAAGCTAAAATAACTCCTGAGTTTCTGATAAAAAGCAGCTTGAAGAATGACTCATGCACAATTGTGTGCTCAAGTCAGCTAGTAGGGGGATTCTGAGTGCTGACTGTTCACATATTTTGCCAATTTCGTGTTCAGTGACATCATGCTGGTACCTTGAAATCAGCCAGGGTGAGAATATTTGCACTATGAAAATTGGTAAATGAAACAAATCAGGAACTCCCCCCCTCCCCCCGGAGATCTTGTTGTTGACATTTAACAGGTACTACCCACTGTCTGAAAGGATGTCTTAGTCTAAATACTGAATCCCAGGGTTACCCAATCAGTCCCACAGGTGTATACCAGGAGATGTGCTCTCTGCACCTGGAGCTGAACAAACGTATTTTCTGCAGATTGCTTACTCACCAGAGGAAGGGAAAAAGAAGCGCTTTAATTATATTTGCTCTTTCCAAACTCTCCTATTCATTCTACCCTCCCAAGATAGAAGTGAGGATGTAGAAAAATGCAACTTCACTTGGAGGAAAACATTAGGAGTGTGAATGAATGTTCCTCACCTGTACTATCCAGCTTTCTGCTTTTTGTTCTTTTATCTATGGGACTAAAACACTGAAAAATGGGCTTTATTAAGGGTGTGATTGTTTCCCTGTAGGGAGGAAATTAGCATTCCATTAGAGGACTCTCTTTCTACCTTCATGAGGCTGCTAACACCATACTAACCATTGTTTCTTTGGATACCTTCCTGGGAATATTGATGATCAATTTTTTGTTTCCAGAAAGTACTACCTACTGAACTCATATTTGAAAACAAAATATTAGTAGGTTAAAATTTTTTTCTCTACAGATACATCTACAGAATTTTCTTGCCCATTTTATTTTTCCTATAATAATAAGTTATTTCACAGTAGAAGGCACACTCACATTGTGTTGAGAAGCCCGTGGCTGAGTAGCCTTCCAGTGTGACATGTATGTCTGCCTGTTATATAAACTGGAGCCACACTTAGGTATATAGGATTTGGGTAGTTTTGCAGCTACTGTAACAGTTTCCCAGATGTGATCAAAGGTGTGCTCAGAAGTCTAGTTCCTCGTGAAACTAACTTATACAACATCCAGGCATTTCTAGGGGAAAATGAAGTAAACAGGAAATACCTATATCTACTATACCACAGTCTTCATAAAGCACTAAAATTGTTCCAAACAGCTTAATTACTAAATAAATTTCAATAGCTCTCTGCACTCAATTCCTAAAATGTATTTACTACTCTTTCTTATCTAATGTTATTTCCAATCATATTGTCTAGCAGAAGCTTTGCAATTTGATTAAGAGTCAAAAATAAGATACTCCCATAATATATTTGCATACAGAACTCCAATATATAAATATAAAATATATACAGAACTCCAATAATAAAATGCCAATGGTAAGACTCCCCAATGTTTGTATATAAATTTGCTCTCATTGTTTAATCATTTTAGGGTGAACTGACTGACAATTTAATGCTTTCTTAAGTTAAAATCCAGAAATATAGTCTGAAACCAAATTATCTTGCCCTTGTCCGTCATAAATTCCAAAGAAATTATAGTCCTTGACAATTTTTTTGTCTTCTCCATCTCCCTTTTCTCCTACCATTCCCAGTCCTTGCAAATGTCTCATTCTTCTCTCTGGTCTTAATTAGGATACTTTGAGCACTTCAGCACTGGTTTCTCTCTCTCTCTCTCTCTCTCTCTCTCTCTCTCTCTCTCTCTCCATCTCTCTCTGTCTCTCTCTCTCTCTCTGTCCTCTCCCTCTCGCTCTCTCTCTGTCTGTGTCTCTCTCCATCTCTGCCTCTCCCCATCTCCCCCCCTCCCCCAGCTTCTCTTTCTCCCCACCGCTTCTTTCTCTCTCATAGTTCTTTTAAGGTCTAAGGAATGATGTGAATTTGATGCCAAGTCTTTCATGAGGCATTTAAAGACCCAAAGAGTTATTTAGATGCACATAATTATTATAAGCACTTACCCTACAAAGTAAAAGTTCAAAGGCGAGGCTATTTAATTCCAAGACCTTAATAGGATTTTCCAAAGACCACCTTTATTTTCATTCTATCTCTTTGTTGGCTAGGTTTCATTATCAAGTACATTATTTTTTAAAGACATGTTCAAGATATCTGCAGTTTTTGTGTTCTTTGATCCTTGAGAGTTTCTGTCAGTTGTTTCTATAATTGGATAATTTGGAGATTTAAAAATGTCCTGATATTTTCAGAATGTGTAGACCTTCTCACTGACTATGTTTCTATTGACACTTTATAGTTATAAATATTTGCAGGGTACATGTGATATTTTCATATATCTATATAATGTTTAATGAGTGGATCAGGATAATTGGGCTAGCCATCATCTCAAATATTTGTTTTTTCTTTATAATGGAAATATTATAATTCCCTCATAGCTATTTTGAAATATACAATAAATCAATATTGATCAAATCCTTTCAACATAACTTTTCCTTTCATCTTCTGGGTTGGTGAATTTTGGTGTTTGATATGTACAATGGATAATTAAGGTTTGAAATCATCTTGTCCCTTGTGTCCCTTGTGTACTTGATAAACAGCTTAGCTGGGTTGACAGTCTTGGGTCAAAAAGAGATAGTGATTTCTGAGGGAAGGATGGTTTAACTTACAAAGGTTTGAGAATGGGCCATTGATCCAAATCACTTGATGTTTAAAGAGAGTTACAGATATCATAGCTGAAACACCTTTGCATTCTGGCTACTGAATTGTTCACTGAAGAAGCTGAGCTAATGTACACATCCTCCAATGCAAGGCTTCAGTACTTCTGACTACACGTGTCCTGCCATGTGCATTCTCTAGTCAGTTTCCTCTGCTTTGCCCCTTAGGTTACTTCCTCAGAGCACGGGTGTGTGTTTTATTACTAAACTCACTCTAAAGTTGTAAAGCTAGCATATGGATAGTATAAATACACTCATAGTTTTAGGCCAAATAAGCATTTTACAGTAAGTTTATCAACTTTCTATCTTCCGGTTCCCAAACATATTTATTATATTTATTTTCAATTTTGAAATTGTATTTATTTGAACAGTTTTTTTGTTGTTTCCAATGCATTTTAAACAATGTGATATTGTGGTAACATATTTTATAATTTCTTTTCATTGACAGACATCACTGTAAAGGAAATATGCCACAGTGCCCTTTTTCTGTTTATTTGCTTCCTTTTTTTTTTTTGAAAAACGGAACAAACAGAAGTGATTTTATCTGGTACAGTTCCAAGGTAGAAAATGTGGAGCAGGCAGGGCCTTGCACCCCTTCCCACCCCCCATGGGGGGGTGGTGGTTGCGGGACATATACAATCATAGTAAATTGGCAGAAGAAAAACACAGCAGATTCCTGACTAGAGGGGGAGAGATAAGGCAACATACATGGGGGAGCCCCGAGGGGAGACACAGCCTCTCTGCTTCTCCCACAAGAGTATCCCCTTTGGCCCCGGATGAAGACTTGGCCGGCAGCAGAGGCATGGATGGGAGCACCTCTTCCAGCGCCCGGGCTTTTCTGTTCTTTGTGCTCAGGGGCAAGGGAGCGCTGTGAAAGGGAGACATGTTTCGGCACCAGTCCTGCTGTAGGCCACCCAGGAGACAGATTATTCCATCTTCTTTAGCTTCTCTTTCCTTGGCACCATTGCTTTGTGAACATAAGGCAGTATGAATAGTAGACTCAAGAAGAAGACGTGGCCAAGAAAATAGATGGATTTGTACACCTTCAGCCATTTGTCCCACGTGAAGAGGCAGAAGGCAGTCATCCAGTAACCCATGAAGAGCCAGTGGATGGTCTATTGCACCAAGTAGTAGACAGGTTGCAGGGCAGTCACGGAGCCCAGGTTGCTCAGGGTGGGGCTCTCCCGAATCAGCCTGTCTCTCCACGATGACGATGAGGAATTCCATCTGGAAGCAGACCAGGTATCCCGAGTGCAGGCCATGCCAGAGGGCCAGGAACAGCAGTGAGAGGCCCTGGGAGAGCTCTTTGTTTCCAAGGAACTTGACTCGTTTGAAGAAGTCACGGGCCACCTAGGCGTTGGTGTTGATGTTGAACGAGGCGATGGTGCCGGTGAAGCGGGGGTTGTCTCGAAGAGCCACACCGTGGCGCAGGCGTCCCACCTGGCCTTGCCCGCTTCTGTGAAGTCGTTGAAGCCCAGCCCCGTGAGGATGCACACTCCTTCTGTGGCCAGCCAACAGGTGACGTACTTGTCCAGCACAAACTTGCCCCAGACCAGCATGTACATGCAGCGGAACCAGAAAGGGCGGTTTTCGTAGGCCTCGTGAGGAGGTAGTCTTCCGTGATGTGGGGGCTGAGCAGTGTGTAGCCCACCAGGTAGACGAGGCCCAGGCTCAGGCGCTGGAGGGCAGGGACGGCGCTGTTGGGTATCCTTCCTGGCGCGTCAGCCAGCTGTCCCTGCACCAGCATCATGTAGTGGTTCGTTGAGAACTGGGGCCCCACCAGGAAGGCCCCACAGAAGTAGGAGAAACCAGCTACTTCCAGCAGGGAAGGAACACCCCGTATGTCGTACTTCTGCGGCTCAGAGGTCAAGGAACTCGGATCTTTCCCTCCGTCAAAGTGGTCCGTGGCCAAACCAATCAGCTTCAACGTCAGGACACAGTGTGGCATTGTCCACTGGATGTCGTCGTTGCCGGTGGCTGTGTAATAATAGCCAGCAAGAAGGTAGGCCATTTGGAGGCCAAAGGTCACGAGGACGGCAGTGACGGTGCGGCCCAGGAGCCGGAGGATGAAGAACTGCAGCACAAGGCAGAGCAGGGAGTGGCAGAGCTGGTTTCCAAAGGTAAAGTAAGCAATTGAGAGGCCCGTAAAGGTGTGGAAGAGGTGGATGAGGTAGCTGTCCTTGTAGAAAAGGTAATGCCGATAAAACAGAGCGAGGGGTTAACCCAGGAAGATAGAGATGGCCAGCCGCCTAGATTCAGCTCCAGCACGCCCGGCCGCAGCGGCCCGCCGCGCCAGCGTCCCCCTCGGCCGCCATCTTGACTGCCGGCGCCCCGAGTGTGGGACCGACGCGGCGGCTTTGCCCGGGTTCCGCTCGGCCCGCCCCCGGCCTGTTTGCTTTCTTAATATAAAATCTACATTTTAATAATGTTATATATTACATAATTAAAATATTTAAAATTTCTCCATGGTAAAGCAAGCTAATATATTTGTCAGGCTTTGTACTTTTAAAATATTTTTAATTATGAACATCTTTAAGCATATATTAAGGTGGAAAATAACATAATAGCCACAAGGTATCAATGATCCAGATTTAACACATTCTTGCTTGACATATTTGCCCAGGAACTCTTTTTTCCAATTTCAACTACACAGACGTAGCAAAACCCCTGATGCCTTTGTTCTCAATCCAATCTCCTCCATCTCCTTGAAACTGTTGTTTATGATCACTGTTGCTTTTGAATTTTACTACATACATACTCCTGTCAATATGTTTTCTTATGTGTGTTTTTAGAATTTGCATAAATGATACAATTTCTGAACTTTCTTTAAATTATTATTTTATGGTTTAGTGATTATTGAACTTAAAAGCAAGAAATGAATTTGAAATCCTCTTCCATGTTTGATAGGATCCTATGCTGTCTAGTTTATTTTCAAGTAATTTTATTTTTGTTTTAATTCGTGTTTATTTTTAAATAAATTTACAAGAGATCTTGTAGTCTGTGTGTTCTTAGAGCCTTGAGAGTTTCTGTCAGTTGTCTCTATAGTTGAAAAATAACCTGACAAATTTAGAATAGTCCAATATATTTTCTACAGGATGTTAGATTGTAGATCTAATCATTTCTTTATAGCTTGTCCTTCCATCTTTTGGGTTGGTAAATTTTGAAGTTGAGATCTTTGTTGGGTTCTTGAGGTTTGGGACTGCTATGGCTATTTTCTTTATACTTCACAGCAACTAGGCTGGACATAATATTCTTGGGTCATACTTTCTTTGCTTCTTTATACCCATTGTTGTTCCATTTTCTGTCATTTGATGTTGCTGTAAGACAGTCTGAGACCAGCCTGACTTTTCTCTAATATTTAAAATACTAAACTTGCTCCTTCTGCTTAGATGTCTTGCCTTGAAGTACTGGATATTTCTTAGTGGTGATTGTTTACCAATAGATTATACTGGAACACAATGTAGAGTTTAAATGGTCAAATTCAGAGAAATTCACCTCTTGAACACTTGTTTTCTGATCCATGATAGTGGGGTCTATTAGTAACCTAATACTAAAAGTAGTATTCCCTAAAAATGTATATTAACTTTGTATTTTCTCCATACCTATTATTTTCTCTCTAATCTTTTTTCTAATTTCTTTAAACCTAATCAAGAGAGACCTTTGCCTGGAGTACTGTGCTTAGAACATCCCTCTCTGCCCGTCTCCAGCCAAGCAGCCATGCCCACCTGGAGTATTTCCCCTCTAGATCATTCTACAGTACCTGTGACCCTGGAATTTCCCAAGCATTGGCTCTCAACACATTTCAAGGGCAGTAATAGCTTCTTATCATGAATTTTCTTTCTGGAGACAGATGAAACCATTCAGTATACTTTTCCTTTAACCCAAGGAATGAGCAAATGTTTGACTACAGGAACTGTGAACAGAGCTAGAAAGTACAAACTGGGGTATTCACATATGTACATTTGAGTCACCTTATGGCTTTAGGTACTGCTGTGGTGAAAAAAGGAGGGTGATGGTTCATACTCAGGGATTGGGACCCAGGTGTTATTTCTTCTTCACTGTCACACTCTGACATGGAATGCTGAGTTGTCCACAAAAATCTGTATTCAAAACTAAGCTTTCAGATGTTTTTGTCAAGGCATATTTTTCAAGGTAGAAGGGTAGATTATGTAAATATTTTTAAACAGTTTGTTAGCTTGAAATGACTTTTACTTAATATTTAGATACATAGTATTTTACTTTTACTCTGGGACTTGAAAAGATTAGGGGCAGGCCTGTATGAACTCTCCAGTTTTTCCCTCCCATGGTCACAGTGATGATGTCAATCATTCAGTTTCAATCATGTCTATTCTCCTTACTGCTGTGTACATTTTATGTACTAGTTGATAATAGTGGTATTTTGGAACTCAGTCTGTTTCTGTGAATTTTTAATTCCTCTTCTATTTTACTTTGTTGTCTTATATCTTATTATATATTTCTGCAGCACAAAATAGGGAAAAATCTTCAGTTTTCATGCAAACTCAGCTGCTCACCTGTCTTTTGCATCATGTGTTCTTTTGTCCTCTATCCCTTTGCCACAATAGTGTTTATAGAGTCACCTTGCTAAGTCTTTTCATCTTGCTATTTTTAACTTAATCAGCTCTGCTATGATCTTCCATTAGGCCTGAAGAACTATGAGTGACTTTTCCTTAACATGCTCCCATTATATCTAAGACTGATAATCTTCCCAGGCAAGGCCCAGCATGAAGGCCAGCTTATTTCATGTTTTAGTCACAGTCCTGTACCTTAAAGACCCGAGAGCTTGTAAAGCAAGGGTGGACATGGAGGCGGACGGGATGAGGAATTGCTGCTCTCCCTTTGTAAAATAGGTACATATGTTGTGTTTTAGTTCATTATATCACCACATTTGGGGGTTTACCGTGGGCTTCTGGGAAATCTCTGTCTTTGTTGTATGTGTCCAGCGTGGCCCAGCACTTCTGTCTCAGTCATTCAGCCAATGGCCACTTTACTTGTCTCACCATCCTTTCTTCTGCTATTTTGCCCATACACAGTCTCCATATTTTTCTCATCTTTGGCACTATTTGTGAAAATGTGAGGGGATTTTTTTCCCTCGCTGATTCCACGATGGGGCATTAAGGCCAGTCTTAGGATCTACACTGAGCCAAGATAAAGCCCTCTCTTTCTTCTTTAGCTGATAGTATTTCAAATTTAAGACGGTGGATTGTGCCTCTTTAGTGTTTTGTTTGTTTATTTATTCTATTAAATGTTTATCTTATTTATGATTTTGTTTATTGAGGAAGGAAATTCTACTTTATCATCTGTTTCCTAAACATTTCACTATGACTACCTTTTTTTGTAAGTGAAAGTAATGCATGTATGCTGTTGAAAAGGTTAAAAATTTTGGACAGGAAACAAAAAGAAAAAACATAATAATAATAATCATTTTGTTTTCACTTTTCTTCAGTGCACACCTTCTACCGTGAGTATTTGCTCTTACTGCCCAGAATCTTTTCCTTTATTATTGCTTCCTAGAGATTCCATTGCTCATCATGCCGGCTTAAGTAGACTTTGTTCTTTAACTAGACATTCCAAAACACTTGAAGTGAAGTAAAATGAGCTTACAAGAAAAAGTGTTCATTAGAAAATCATACATTATGAGTTTTCAACATTCAAACTTCACTTATATCTAAGAAGCTGTTGACTCTCTGATATACACATCCAGATCACTATGGAGCTCATCCAGTTTATTGCTGGGAATTCGATGATTACTTTGTCACTTTTGACAGTGGAGTCTAAGCTATCTCTCAGTACCTTGGCACAATTTGCTGAGCGATTCCTTTTTTAAAAATATTTATTTATTTATGTAAGATTTTTTTTTTTTGCCATTCTATTTTATTTTTTTTAATTGTGGGGTGCAATTCAGGTTTAGGTATACAAATATTCATTATGCAGGTATGCCCCCCCTTCCCCAGGCAGATTCCCACTACTGTCAATCCCACCTCTCTACCCCCACACACCCCCGCAGTTTCCCGATACTGTCAATCCTTTTATTATAGTATTATGATGGTTGTTCAAGGTCCACTTATGAGTGAGAATATGTGATACTCAGTTATTTGTTTCTCTGAAAGATCACTCAGTATTATAGACTCTAAGTCCATCCAGGTTTCTGCGAAGTTCATGATTTTGTTCTTCTTTATAGTTGCATAATATTCCATTGTGTACATGTACCACTTTTTTTATTCAGTACTCTTTTGATGGGCAACACAGTTGGTTCAGTGTTCTTTCTATTGTGAACAATGCTGTGATAAACATGCATGTGCAGGTATCTTTTTTATAGAGTGATTTGAGTTCTTCTGAGTATATTCCCAGTAGGGGGATTGCAGGGTCATATGGAAGGTCAATTTTTAGAACTTTTAGGGATCGCCACACTGTTTTACACAGAGGCTGTACTAGTTACACTCCCACCAACAGTGCAGAAGTGTTCCCTTTTCACCACATCCTCTCCAGCATCTGTTATTTTTTGAGTTATTGATGAGGGTCATTCTGACAGAAGTTAGGTGGTATCACAGTATAGTTTTAATTTGCATTTCTTTGATGATTAGTGAGGCTGAAAAATTTTTTCATGTATCTGTTGGCTGCTCGTATGTCTGCTTTTGAGAACTGTTTATTCATATATTCTGCCCACTTTGTAATGGGGCTGTTTGTTTTTTTCTTTTCAGCATGTTTGGGTTCCTTGTAGATCCTTGATGTTAGGCCTTTGTCAGACATGGAGTTGGCAAATATTTTTTCCCAGTCTGTGGGCTGTCTTCCTGCTCTTTTGATGGTTTATTTGGCTTTGCAGAAGCTTGTCAGTTTAACGAGTTCCCACTTGTCTATCTTATCTCTTATGGCATGCGATTCTTTAAAACAACTTGTAATAGAAAGTAGCATGCAATGACACCTGGTGGGTCAAAATCTATTTTGAGGTAGGCTGGAGGTAATTGTTATTGATTTATAATAAACATAAATGTAATAGAATTAATTTACTTTAAAAATTAATATTCAGTAGTATATTGATCAAAAACTAGAGACATCCTTATCTGTCATTAGATATAAGCTATCCATATCACAATCCCGGGAAGTATAACCGTATGGACATATTTTCTTACATGCAATGAGGCAATGAAAAATTGATTTTAAAATGTTTTAAAAAGTTAAGTGACCCTCTGGCAAAGTGTATGCCCTGTGTTAATTCATTGCTTGGGAAAGACTAATACATATATTTTAATTTTGAGGAAGATTTGTTCTTTGCATATGTGCAAGAAAATAACTTGTGGTGACTTCATGTAATGACACTGAATCTATTAGGTGAGAGATATTATTATCATTAAGATGGTGATCTTTAAGCTGACTAACTCCTGCAAACCTATTTGTCAACCTACAGAATCATTTTTTAAAAATTAAACCAGTGTCTGAAACATCTTGCACATGAAAATATGCCTCTTAGCTTCCTTTACAATTTTTTGAGAGGGGCAAGACAAAGTCTTCATTTCATGTCCCCCTAAGCCAGATGCATCTTCCACTCATCACCATATTTCCCTGCTTTATTGCAGTGCGTTGATACTCCTCTCCTTTTTAAGTTTGCCAACTCTACTTTGTGGTATATTTGAAAAAGGATTATTGCTTTAAAGAAACTCCTCATATAGCTGTTATGTAAATGTTTAAAATTATCCTTCTGGAAAAAAAGTGCTGTTAGACTGGGTAGATATTATAGATTACTCAGAATATTTAGTCATTAACTTCTAGTTCTTGGTTTCTACATATAAAAATCATATATCCTAGAGCTCATATGCCTAATCCACCATATATTAAATTAGAAATTTCAAACCATGCTGTTTACACTCATAATTTCATATTATCTGGCATATTTAAAAATATGTTTTGCTTAATAAAGGTATTAACTGAAATGCCACAATTGTTCCACCTTCTCTTTTAAATTTAGAAGTCAGTAAAAGAAAAAGTCTTGTTTCGAAAGAGGAAACAGTATTTCTGAGTTTTATATTAACAACATAATAAATGTGCTAAATAATTTTTAAAGTAATAAATCATAGAAAATTTAATGAAGTACAATAGAAATATACAATTTTGGCTTTTTGCCAATGAAAGCATAATTATAAAGATAAATTGGACCTTTAATGACTATCAAAGGTTTAAAGGTATAATTACGAAGTTGTAAATGTTGTTATAACATTTGAAATATACAATAATTTTATTCTGACTTTAAACAAGATATGCACTATATTTGATGCATTTATGTGGCGAAGGCAATGTTTCATATTTTAGAATATGAAAAGTGGTAAATAATACAGATTCACAAGTAGGATTAGTTTTACAGTTTTCATATGTTCATTGCCTTGACATTTAAGTGTTAGAAAAAAATCTTCTACATTTTGCTTCTCTCAATCACATATAGAACATGTATATTTAAAGTACCTCCCAATACATGTTTTTAAAACTGAATAACAGGAATAGCTATTGCTATGGATACTCTCAATTCTCTGTTTTCATAAAGAAAACAAAATGAATGTTGAATTCTATCAAGAATTTGGCAACAGAGTGAAAGCCATAAAAAATCAATTTTCAAGATCTAGCAAATTTAATTGACTGCTGTGTCTGTGATGAAGACTTTCACTGTTTTCAAATTATATGTAATTTATTTTTATAAAATACCTCTAAAGCCCCATGACAGTGAAAACGGATGCTTGGAAAGCCTATTCTACAAGAATTTCACATTTTAAACTCCCTTTTTCTCTTTCATCTCATATATTCTGAATGATTAAATCAGACATGAAGGTGTTATATTTTAAATTCAACTTCTCTTGTGGAACTCAAGCACAGAAAGAAATATCACAATGCTTACATACCTTTATTAAACCAAGGATAATGTCCCCATGTGCATTCACACTTTTCCATCATGATTGAGCTAAACTAGGTATTTTCAAGTTGTGAAAGATATTTCAAAGATGGGTTTTAGAGATTTTTCAACTGTTTTCACTAATACAAAAGTAATATAATGTAACTTCTCAATTTGCATTATTTCCAGAATTTTCCCTAAGTTTGCTTATGACAAGAATAATCTTTTTTAATAACTTGCTGTATAGCAATGTCTTTAAACTTCCTTGTGGTTCAGCAAAATCATAGATGCTCTCATCACTTTTCTGTTTAAATAGAGTGTGTCTGACTGGCTATTACCTTCAGGCAAAGGCCTACCTATTGGCATGGTGTTGAAGACATTTAGACATTCTCACACATCTATACTTGCATCTCTTTCCCTTTCTGTCTTTACACACTTCTTCCTTTTCCTAGCTTGCCTGTTTACTAAACATCTCCCCAAATGTGCCCATGTACACACATACGGCATATCTTTTACACTGTACCAAACTGGATGACTTTCTACTCCTGGGACTTTCATTTTGCTTTTCAAACCTCCTTTCTTTTACTTTCCGTTTCATTGTACCTAGAGTGCTCCTCTACTTTTTTTCTACCTGATCCTTTAAAAACCATGTATTGCAGTTTATATTTATTTTTAGATTAAAAAATATAGTTTATTTAAAAAGTAATTTAGAGAGAGAGGAGATTCACCTTCCCAAGGTAGGGGAGGGGACCAAAGCTAAGAAACATGGCAGCCATAGCTCAAAGAGCCATGTGGACACACCAGAGTTTAACAAAGCAATGGCCACTCCTGTTTGACGTTGAACCTTCCCAAGCCTTCCTTTTGGTGAGGGAAGAGGTCTGTTCCACATCATCATGAAGGGAAGGTAAGCACAGGTACTGATGTTACCATGATAGAAGACAGATGGGTGGGACACTTTATTTTCTTATTTTTCTTTAAATTAACAAAATAGGAAACTAATGCTAGATGAAAGACCCAGTTTTATCATCATACACTTAGTGAGAGACCAAATTATAGTTATAACCACCATCCTGCACTACATGCATTAGTGTTATCAATATCAACATTTATAGTATTATCACTTTGAATCGTTGATAAATGCTATTATTTCTACAATATAATGATGTGCTTAGCATGTCAAGGAGATGATAGAGTTTTCTGATCTTTCTGAAAATAATTTAATATTCTGCATAGATTCTAAGATAGTTTAAGCAAATAATACTATAATAAAAATCTCCTTTTTTACATTTTATATAAACATTTACCGCAGTATCTTAACTATAAAATGAAAAAACATGTCAAAATATCATTTTAGTGTAAATATAGATATTTATTTTAAAACGTTGATAAATGAAATTCTGTAATACCCTTCAAGCTTATTTTAATATACTATGAGAACGTCTTTGCTCCAACAGAGCTATTTTTGAGAATGTCATACATATTAAAGATATGTGTGTGTGTATGTGTGTGTGTATAAGAAAGATTTAAAATCTCATGAACATACTTTATTGACAGTCCACAAATTTTCACTTCAAAAATGTATAAACATGGCAAAGATATGTAAAGAATTGATCCCAATATAAAATATTTTGTTGTAGTGTGCTTCATTTGATTCATTCATGTTTATTATTCATTCATTTGATACATATTCCTACTCCAGACATAAAGGCACAGAATACCCTGCATTCAGGGAAGTTACAGTATTGCCAAGGAGACAAACATTAAGGGGCAAATTACACAATTAATCACAGTATCACAGTGACAGAAGGGCATGGTATGAAGCACATACGCAGTAGCTCTAAGGCTGTGTAATGGGGCTGTTGGGAAGATTGTCTTAAAGAGGGGATACAGAGGCTAATTCTTGAAGGAGAGGTGAAGTGTTTGTGTGTGTGTGTGTGTGTGTGTGCACTGTGGAAAGAAACAGTGAGGAGTGACTAGACCTATGCAGAAAATGACTTAGAAAAGGACCCAAAGACTGAGCTCAGCATCTTCTAAGTACTAAGAAATAAAAAGGGCTCAGAGTAAGAATGAGGGGCATAGGAGCATTCTGGTGTGAATAGCAGGACATGGATTCTGGGAGAATTGTATAGCCTTGTTTAGTATTTGACCTTTATCTTAACAGCAATTGGAAACCATGTAAATGCTTTTAGCAATTAATGCCATATAAATATAAATATAAATATATATATATATATATATATTTCAAGAAATCTGTCTCTAGCTGCAATACAGAGAATGGACTGAATGAAAGAATGGATTGGATACAACAGAGTTTTTGTTCTTACTATCTTACCTGTGATGCTTGCAGAATATTTTTTATTGAGCTAGTTTTACATAATAGGAAAATTAAGAGAAAACTTGAGGTTTTTTTGTTTCATTTACATTTTTGCAAATACTAAAAGAGATTAGAGAGATTGAAAACTATAAGCTTGTGTTAAAGTTTACAGTTCCAGTATCTTGAGTTACAGCCTCCTCCTAAACTTAATTAACATAATAGAATAATTTGAAGTGTATATACACAAAATGCAAGTAGATGTGTCTTTTACATCTATTAGGCTGCTAAAACAATTATGATGAAGGATGTTTCCTTCCCTACACTTTACAGGAGGGCTCAGTAGAAGCAAGCTGCCTGTTGAAATAACAAGATATCTTAGGAAAACAGAAATTAAGGTTAGCAATGACATTTCAGCCATTATAATTTGTGGGTAATGTTGATTATAAGGGGAAGAAAAATAAATACTTCACTTACTAAAACTGTTAGGTTAGTAAATGTGGGAATTACATGAAGTAATTATAACATGCAATACATTTAGCTAAATGGAACTAAGCTGTGCTTTAATATCAGTTTCTCCCTTAGTACTCGTTTTATGTTTCCTTATTCTAAACAGTAAGCATTTGGGCCTGTGACAACTAGACATTATGTATGAAAACTTGGAGCACTTCTAATTATTTTAAGAGAAACTTTCAAACACTTATGGTTGCATGAGAAAATGAGTTAAATGAAACAAGCTACTTTGGTGTTATAATATGCATCAAAAAATCAAAACAAAACAAAAACCTTAAACATCTTGTTTTACAAATTGCAGAATTAAAATGTATAGATCATTTAGTGTGTCAATTAACATAAATTCTTGAAACTTGTGTAATTTTCCAAGGCTGCCAGGGTCTATTAACGTTTTTGTACAAAAACATATATTTTAATTATTAGCAGGTTAATATATGCACACGCATCTCCATAAGCAAAATTCACCTACTTTATCATCTCGTTCTATATCTAGGCCTATTCCAGGAAGATACCTGGATTGTTTGTTTTTGTATTGTTTTGTTTTGTTTTTGTTTTCCCAATAGTCAGCTGTCTAAATATTATTCTCAAATTAAAAAAAAAATCTTGTAGATATATCTAGATATGTTTTCATACAAAATATAACTGAAGTTGAATTTAATATTTAGACATGGACTATCTATATTCTATCCATGCTTTGACTATAAAACAATTACACTTTTAAAAAAAATGAACCAGCTAGAACATGTGTATTCATCGACAGTATCTGTACAAACACTTTCTACCATGTTTTATTGGTGGCACAAATCTAAATCTTTTTAAGAATTGATCTTTAAAATTTCAACCAGTATCTAAATTTCTTAATATGGCCTATAAGACCCCCTAATACCTGGCTCTTCTCTACCTTTTAAGCCTTGTCTCTTAGTCATATGCCTTCCATCTACTTTATTCTTTGTTAACATATAAAAAAATTAAGCTTCACACTTGCATGCGTCTGTCTGCACATGCTGTTGCTTCTGTCAAGAAATTTCTCTGCCTCCAAATTTTATTTTATCTATTCAAGACACCTCTCAGGTATTACCTGGTTTGAAACTAATTCTGAATAGTGCTACCAGCTGACCTGTTTGGAAAGAGTAGATTACCCCTTTCCCTGTTCTCCTGTACTTACAAATCCTTTTACCACTACACATACAACATTGCATGAGGAAGAACAATGTCTATTTTACCCTTTTTCTTTGATGTTTTGGGCATAATTTTAATTTTTAGCAGGCTAATATATGCACATGCATCTCCATCTCCAAATCAAGTTCTTCATAAGAATGTACAGCAAACTTCCCTACTTTACCATCTCCATTCTATATCTAGACCTGTTCCAGGAAGATACCTGGACTGTTTGTTTTTGTTTTGTTTTGTTTTGTCTTCCCAATAGTCAATTGTCTAAATCATATTCCCAAACTTTAAAAAAAAATCTTGTAGCAGTATGATTTGACTCACCTTTATAGAAGATGATGTTATGTTATATGTTACGTTACATTGTGCTACATTATGTTACTTTAGTTTTGGTGTGCATGTGAGAATTTATCACATAAGTAAATTGCGTGCAGGTGGGTTTGGGCTTCCAGAGGGCCCTCTCTGCCCAGTAGTGGACATGGTACCCAGTGTGTGGCTATGCCCCTTATCCCTCTCCTTCCCTTTATTTATGTGGCAAATCTTCACACATACCCCTCATAAAATAAAATAGTGCAAGACAGACATGTGAGTTTCGACGTAAGCGAGTGGGGAAGGACTCCTTGACATGAGTTCAGATTCCGAGTCAAATTCAGTCTTTTAAAAATCGTCCATCTAATGTTGGCTCATTATCAAAGAATGTTCGTAGTCATCTGAAAAGACGAGTAAACCAAAGCCACATGTTGCAATAGACTGAATGTAGGCATAGAGAGCTAAGTCCAACCTTGTCCTGTTAAGCCAGAATTTAAAAATATTTGCAAAAATGTACTTTTTTGTACTGTTGTCATCTCTTTTTTTTTTTTTGGAAAATATGGTTATTTTAATAAAAGTATGTTGTGCTAATTAAAAAAAGATGATGAATTAGTGTTTTTGTTTTTGTTTCCTGCTTTTGCCAGATGACAAAGAGAAAAACAAATATTAACCAGCATCTCAATAATAAAAGTAGGATAAAATCATGCTAATGAACCCATAGAGGAGGAAATTTCCATTTACTTCTCTAAACTTGAAACTCTCAAAAGGGAATTCGGGATTCAAATGTTTTCTCTTCTTACATACCATTTTCTCCTCAACCATGCTAAATAAAATAAATCAATTCTTTCCCGTATCAGCTAGGTGTGACAATTTTCCAGTTACACAATCTGTTGAATATAATCCATTATTATTTCTTCTTACAGCATCCAAATTCCTGTTTTAGTTTAGAATAATTACATATTAGGACTGTGATATAGTTGCTATTCCAAAGTTATTTTACTTACTTTTACACTTTTGGGTTAGTTACGTTTCTTGGATCTTATGTGTCTCTCCTTCTCTGGTTTCCATTTTTACTGTGCTGGAATATGTTATTATTAGCTTTTAAGGAGTGGGTGCGTGGGAAATGGCTTTGTTCTTAGTAGATAAAATATTTAAATTTGCTCCTACAATGAATTGTTAATTTAGCCAGATATGGACTTGAGGTTGAAAAAATTTTGCCCTGGAACTTTTGACATTACTGGTAAAATGTCTTACACTATTTTTCCTGAAGAAACTGTATTGATCATTTGATTTTTGGTTTTTTTCTGGATGTCTTGTGTTTGTTTAGTAAGTGATTGATTTTGTTTCTTTTTTCAACTCATTCTGATCAGCACTCTGTTGGCTCTTTCCATCTTAAGCTTGATTTCTATTGTCAATTTGAAAGTTTTTATTCTTCTAGTATTCCTCTGATTATTGCCATCTTACATTTTCTCATTTTCTGTTTCCAGAACTCTATAATCAGTCATTGAAGCTCCAGGATGACTTTTCTTTTTTTTTTGGTACCACGTCTTAACTTTTTTCTTATATTTCTCTTCAATAGGTTTTCTTTAGTTTGAGAATATTTTTCTACAAATTTTTGTTTTAAATTTAGCATTTATGTTTTATATTAAACATGTGTTTCCTTATTTTATGACTGCTTGTTTTTTTATATAACAATGTATTCTTATTTTATAGCTGCAGTATATTTTCAAACTTCTCTAAATAGATTAATTAGATTTACTACAAAGTTCTCTTTAGTTCATTAATAATGGAAGCTTC
>CAUYQG010205245.1:0-15160 GCA_963574415.1 Tarsius wallacei | reverse complement strand
ATTAAAACATAAAAATAAGCCAGGCTCGGTGGCTCAGCCTGTAATCCCGCGCATTGGGAGGCTGAGGTGAGTGGATTGCATGAGCCCGTGGGTTCGAGACCCGCCTGGGCAACTTGGCGAGACCTCATCTCTACAATAAATAAAAAAATTAGCCGAGTGTGGTAGCGCGTGCCTGTAGTTCCAGCTACTTGGAAGGCTGAGGCGGAAGGATCGCTGGAGCCCAGGAGGTCGAGGCTGCGGTGGCCGGGAGCGGCCACTGCACTCCAGTCTGGGCGACAGAGCGAGACTCCAACTCACAAAAAAATAACAAAAAAAACATAAAAATAAAATGTAGATTTTTAATTCCATGGGTGGAGCGGGAAGCAGACCACAGACCCTGCACTTTCTGACCAGCTCCTGGGTGATGTTGTCGAAGAAGGATCACATGTTAAATAGCAAGTATTAGAGCTTAACCTTTTTTCTCATGTTTTTGCAATGCTCATTATTAAAGTTTTTCAAGGTCACAAATTCCACAGCACTGGTATACTGCAATTTTTTTTTTTTTTTGAGTTGGAATCTCACTCTGTCGCCCAGGATGGAGTGCAGTGGCACACTCACGGCCACCCCAGCGTTGACCTACTGGGCTGTGGCGATTCTTTCTGTCTCAGCTTTCAGGTGCAGGCTACCATGCCTGGCTAATTTTTTATTTATTGTAGAGATGAGGTCTTGCCAAGATGCCCAGGCTGGTCTTGAACCTGTGGGCTCAGGCAATCCACTCGCCTTGGCCTCCCAAAGTGCTGGGACCACAGGCTGAGCCACTGAACCTGGACTACTGCAATTTTTAAAATCAGACCTTGGTTATTAGATATTTAAGGTTGCTATCATAGATAACAAAACTTTTTGCTTCTGTTGATAAGTTCTCAAGAGGAATTACTGAATCAAAGGGCAACTATACCTCTGTGTCTGCCTTTTTTGTTTTCTGCTACATTTTAAAAGAATACGTTTTTACTTGATGAACAGTCAAAGCAATCTTACACATATATGAGGAAATTTGCATGTCTGGGTAGACGTGACTGAAGTCAAAATTTGAGAATACATGGGGAAGTGGATTTTAAAATGTTAAGTATTATAATCTTACTATCTTTTATTGTTTTGTTTTTCTTATCCCACAGGTCATTTATTCCCAGTGAAAAATTAGGGAATCTAATTCTTCAGAGAGAAGAGCTTGTGCTTCCTCGTCCCTGGCCGCTAGAGACCTGCAGTCTTTAATTATCAGACTAAAACCAGTCAGTCTACTGAGGTGAGACCTCCTACTGGATACTCCTTCAGGTGAAGCCGAACCGTGGTGACCCACGTTGAAGATATTCAGAGGTTGGGTGGTGTGGGGAGTGCTCGTCCTTTGGGGACCCACACGCTCTTCTCAGTCCCTCACACCAGCAGATTACTCAACCCTCCGGAGGCTCCTCTTCTGTAAGATCAGAGGACTAGATGAGTCCATCCCTGGAGGCCTCTCCTCCCAGGCCTCTCATAGCTCACACACAGAGTCGCCCAAACAGCTCTAAAAGGGGCTACTGAAGAGGTGGTTGGAAGCCTGCTGGGTCACTCTAGATTTAGGGGATCCTTTGCTTCTCCCTTCTCACCTTTGTTTTTTTTTTTTTTAATTACTGCTCAGAAGGGGCTAAGGAATGGAGAGGCCATCAGAACCTGAATCCTTTAACATCCACCAGGAAGTTTTATAAAGATGATAGAGTGATTAGTCTCTTGAGACTAATTTGACATTTTTCCTCCTGGGAACCAAATATCACATTTCCTTATAGTGCCCACACTGACTCAAGCAGAACTGGTAGATATTTGTTATGTTCGAGTACGTACTTTGTTATAGGAATACATGCTTCTTGCCAAAAACTTTGGATTTGGCATACAGTCATCCCTCGGTATTCTTGGGGGATTGGTTCCACGACTCCTGTGAATAACAAAATCCATGGATGCCCTTCCTGATTTAAAATGGCGTATTTGCACATAACCGATGTATATCCTTCTGTATTCTTGAAGTCATCTCTAGATTACTTATAATACCTAATACAATGTAAATGTTATGTAAGTAGTTGTTCCGCTGTCTTTTAAAATTTTTATTGTGTTACTTTTCATTGCTTTTTCCTTAATCTTGTCCATCTGTGGTTGGTTGAACCTGCAGATACAGAGGACCAACTGTACTAAATGGCGCATCTTCAGGTGGCCTCCTGAGGAAAACTTAGTTAATACTAAGTTGAGTTAATACTTAGTTAATACTACTAGCTCACTGCAGCAAAATCTAAAACAAAGGTAGGTTCTCCAGGTTGTTTTCTGCCTGGGGGATGGTGCATGGAAGCAAGTTTGCAAAAACATGGAACCAACCACACTGCCCATCAGAAGTGGACTGGATAAAAAAAAATGTGGTACATATACATGATGGAATATTACGCAGCCATAAAGGACACAATTAGGAACTTCACAGCAATTTGGATGGCTTTAGAGTCCATCATACTCGGTGATCTATCACAGAAACAAAGAACGGAGTACCGCATGTTCTCAATCATAAACGGACCCTGAACAATTATCATAGTACTATAAGAAAGGGATTGGCAGTAGTGGAAAACTGTGGGGGCGAGGGGTACACTTAATAAGGGTACCTGATTTCATACCAGGTGAAGAGGGGACCAAAGTAAGGCCCAAACTTTACCTGTACAATGACCGTTTATATATCTAATCCTGAATTGTACTGCACATCCTTAAAATAAAAAAACAAAAACCCAAGGTTTTGTTGATTATTTGCAGTGAATGGTCCTAACGAACGGGTTTTTTTTCTGGTCTCTGTCTACTTGCAGTTACTCGGCAAAGAAAATACCTGGGCACAGTTCTCTCACAGGCAGAGAGGGGTGAGCACTAAGCAGATGAGTCTTGTTGCTTGATCTCTGTGGCTGTCATGTGTGTGTTTGGCCAGTGCACCCTGACAGTCAGCGCACTCCTTCTCTTCAGTTCAGATAGGCAAGGAATGATCTCCCGGCGTCGTCACAGTTGAAGAGTTGGTGTGGGAACTTTTGTAATGACATTTGACCGTGTCACTCTGTTTACAGCAGCTGGTTTACAAGAAGGATCCCATTCATATTTCCTCTTGCTGATAAAAATTACTTAATCTAGCTGGGTGTGGTGCACATGCCTGTAATACCAGCACTTTGGGATGCCAGGGCGGGAGGATTGCTTGAGCCCAGGAATTTGAGACCAGCCTGGGCTACAAAGTGATCTCATCTACACACACACACACAAACACACACACACACACACACTCTGTAGCTGGGAGGGGTGACGCGTGCATGTAGTCCTAGCTATACAGACGGCTGGGGTGGAAGGATGGCATGAGTTCAGAAGGTAGAGGCTGTGGTGAGCTGTGATTGAGCCACTGCATTCCAGCCTGGGCGACAAAGTGAGACCTTTACTCAAAAATACATATATACATGGGGCATCAAAATAACGTACACACATTTTAAGTATGTCATTTGCTCAAAAGATGGCGTTAATCTAATAAATGTTAGTGGTACCACGCAATAGGCAGGACTATGAAAATGGCAGCAACATGGTTGAGCGAACGTCATAATACACATTGCTACCATAACTCAACTTCGAAAGTACACACTTTACTTAAAAATGCGTATACATTTTTTTTGGCACTTTTGCACATTTAATCCATAATCAGTTACCTACTTTATGCAAGCTTGATGAATGACAGAATTTGACAAATTCTGTAGCTTAGTGACTTTTCTAACTTTGTTTCTCATAATCTACTTTTTAGAGAAGCACAAGAAGAGTTTCCAAAAGTTACCTTCAAAGTGTTTCTCACTGAAGTGGCAACCTAAGTGGTCCACAGAAGCTTTGGGGGGGTGGGGAGGAGGGGGCTTGAAGTGCACCTGCCTGCAGCCCACACCTTGTTCCGGCCAGAACAGTTTCCCCAAAGCAGGAGTCAATATTCACTAATGACCAGTGCTGGGGAAGGACCTGCAAATCTGATGAGTCAAATGACCCATTTCATCTTTTGCTTTATCTTCAAAGCAACTCAAGATCTCAACCTAATAACAGTAATAGTTTTGGTTCAGATATCTAGTTGTTTTTCAGCTCTTTTCAAGTGGCTTTACTTTTAAATTCTTTGAAAGTACCTGGAAATCAAAAACAAACCCAGAATTATCTTTTGAAGGGTGGGCCCCTTGTAGTACGGACTTCCCCCCGCTAGGAAAGTAAGTGTTCTGGGAACCCATCAGCATCAGTGTGCCAGCTAGTTGTTGTGAGAGGCTGTGTTCAGCTTCAGTTTTTTTGGAGATTCTTTGAACGCGTTTGCCCATTTCATGATGGGCGATTTACATGAACAACCTGCCCACACAGCGCTGAGTGATCTGGAGTTTTTGACCAAAAATGGCATGACCTCCATGCCCCATCCTCCCTATTCACCCTATCTCACCTGCAGCAACTTGTTTCCCTGTATGAAAAAAGTTCTGAAAGGGAAACGTTTTGCTAATGTAGAAGAGGTGAAACAAGCAAACAAAAAAAAAAGGCAGAAGGACTAAAAGTCATCAAAATGGATAAGTCTTGTACTTTGAAGACGGCTGAAATTTAAACATGTAAGAATACATAACTTTTTTTAGTTTCTTTCGAAACCTCCCCCCCCCCCGCATATATACGATAAAAACCGATACAATTAGCACTTCTCTTACCGTGTCATCTTATTCTTTCCTCCCCTCTAGCTTGCCTTGGCTGTGGTGCTCAAGCTTCACAATCACTAGTCCCTGGAAATGTGAACTTGAAGGATATCCTAAATGCTCATTACCTTACAACCCTGTATTCATAACCTATTGCTGGATAACAAATTACTCCAGAATGCAGTGGCTTAAAACAACATATATATGTTTCTGTGGATGAAGAATCCCAGCAAGGCCTAGCTAAGTGTCTTTGCCTGAAGGCTTTTCACAGGCAGCAGTTGTGCTGGACCACTTCCAAGCTCAGTGGTTGTTTGCCGGAGTGTTTCACAGGTTGCTGGGACTGAGGGTCTCAGTCCTTTGCTGGCTGCTAGTCTATTCATAGGGCTAGTTACATGGCAGCTTGCTTATTACCCAGGACCAGGGTTCCCAAAGAGAGAAAACAGAGCAGGAGAGGGCACATAGACAGAAGACACAGCCTTTGTAACTGTCTCAGAAGTGACCTCCCATCACTTGTTTCCTATTCTGTTAGAAGTCAAAGTCCTAGGTCAGGCACAGTGGCTCACGATTGTAATCCCAGTACACTGGGAGGCCGAGGTGGGAGATCACTTGAGCTCAGTAGTTTGAGACTACCCTTAGCAACATAGTGAGACTTCATCTCTACAAAAAAGACAAAAAATTAGCTGGGCATGGTGGCACATGCCCGTAGTCCTGTTTACTTGGGAGCCTGAGGCAGGCAGGAAGATTGCTTGAGCACAGGAGTTGGAGGCTGCAGTGAGCTATGATCATGCCATTGCACTACAGTCTGGGCGACAGAGTGAGACACTGACTCAAAAAACAAAAAAGAAAAAGAAAATGGCCGGATGCAGTAAGTCATGCCTTATTACTCAGCACTTTGGGAGGCTGAGGCAGGACTGCTTGAGGCCAGGAGCTTGAGACCATCCTAGGAAACATAGTGAAACCTCATCTCTACAAAAAATTAGCCAGGCATGGTACATGCACTTATAGTCCCAGCAACTTGGAAGGTTGACACAGAGTTGCCTGAGCCCAGCCAGGTCACTGGCTGTGAGCCACTGTGAGCCACTGTGCCACTGTGGTAGCTGTAATTGTGCCACTGTGCTCCAGCCTGGGCAACAGAATGAGGTTGGATTTTTAAGATCCCCGCCCCCAAGACCTCAAGGCATCTTCAGTTCATCTGCCCCCTACCCTCACTGGCCCAGCTCCCAAACATGGCGATAAAAAGGGCACACAGAGGCCAGACGCGGTGGCTCACGCCTGTAATCCCAGCACTCTGGGAGGCAGAGGCGCGAGGACTGCATGAGTCCAGAGGTTCAAAACCAGCCTGAGCAACTTGGTGAGACCTCAACTCTACAATAAATCAGAAAATTAGCTGGGGTTGTGGGGTGCTTGTAGTTCCAGCTACCTGGGAGGCTGAGGCAGAAGGATCTCCTGAACCCAGCAGGTAAGACTGTGGTAGCTGCCTCACAGAGTGAGATCCCGACTTAAAGTCAGAGTCCAGCCTACACCCAAGGCAAATGGATGGAACGCCAGGAGGTGAGAATCACCTTAAAGGTTGTTTTTTAAAGTTGTCATTCCTACTACTTTTTCTGCTGAAGAGGGCATTTATCATAATACTTTACTGAAAGATTAGATTCTGGTAGTCTTGATGGATATGTTTGTCTTGTAATAAGTTGATGAAAATGAAAACAGGGCTCCAGCCCTGAAAATCTATCCCACTTTTTTTTTGAGTTGGAGTCTCACTCTGTCGCCCAGGCTGGAGTGCAGTGGCACACTCACGGTCACCGTAACCTTGCTGGGCTCAGGTGATCCTTCCTACAGGCATGCGCCACCACGCCTGGCCGACTGGCTTGTCTATTTATTTATTTATTTATTTTAGAGACGAGGTCTCGTCAAGTTGCCCAGGCTGGTCTTGGCCTCCCAAAGTGCTGGGACTACAGGCTTGAACCGCTGCATCCAGCCCTTTTGTGTTCTATCCTCAGAGGGCAGTAAGGTCCACTACATTTATTTCCAACATTAACCACACTCTCTCCTCTATACTTAGTGAATCCAAGGCAACCAATGCAAGCAATGTAATCTTAATGGCAGAGGTATTAAGAATACAGCTCAAACTGCAGCCACTTCTGTTCACAGTCCAGATCTGCCATCTTGGAGGGCAAGGCTTGACATGTATTAAAATGGGCAAAAACTAGATCTAATTAAGGACAAAAGGGAGAGGTTAGTAGAAAAAGTAAACTTGGGAGATACAAACAACTGGAAGGAGATAACATCAAATTGGACCTCTGTTAGAAACCCTCCTCTTTACAAGGAATGGTGGTACAGTCAACAAAGAGAACTAGGTTCTAAGGTAAACTTGCTTAATTCCCTGGTCAAAATTCTAAATGCTTAACATGACCTTAAAATTTCTGGCTTCTTAACTGGGACATTTACCTGGTATTACTTGGTGTGGATTTTTTTGCAAGAACTTAAATGCATACCATGCATGTGGTTTTCTAAAACTCCAAGTTATTTATTTGAATCTATCTGCCCAAACTTACGTCTTCTATATATTTTTTTGAGTCGGGGTTTCAGTCTCTTGCCTAGGCTAGAGTGCAGTGGCATCATCAAGGCTCACTGTGGCCCTGACCTCCTGGGATCAGGTGATCCCTCCACCTCAGCTTCCCAAGTAGCTGGGACTACATGTGTGCGCCTACCACACCCAACTAGTTTAAAACAGTTTTTTAAGAGATGAAGCCTTGAACTCCCAGGCTGAAGCAATCTTTTTGCCTTGGCCTCCCAAAGTGTTGAGATTACAGGGAGCTACAAATCTCCATTTTAAAAAATACCCTTAATGACACAAAAACAAACTTCCTTCTCAGTAAGCCTCAAGGTTTATTTATTTATTTTTTAAAGACAAGGTCTCCCTTTGTTGCTCAGGCTGGAGTGCAGTGGCACCATCATGGCTCACCACAGCTCCAACCTCCTGGGGTCAGATAATCCTTCTGCCTCAGCCTCCACAGTAGCTGGGACCACAGGCGCACATCACCATACTCTTAATTTTTTATTTCTTGTAGAGACAAGGTCTCACTATGTTCTGTTGTCTAGGCTGGTCTCAAGTTCCTGGGCTCAAGCAAAACTCCCCACCTTAGCCTCCCAAAGTGCTGGGATTACAGGCATGAGCCACTGCACCCAGTTGGCCTCAAGATTTAGTTATCTTTCTATATTAATATTCTGAACTTCCATATTCCTATTCTGAAGAGTTTGTAAAGGAGCTTTAAGTTACCAATACTTTGCTGACTCCCAAGGCACTGACTACTCAAGCTCCTCTGGCGTCAGGCCTTATTTCAAAGCAAACATTAAGTACAGCTTCTACTATCAGTAACTCACCAATTTTCTGTGATACAGTAGTCTAAGAACAAAGCAATTTCTTCATAGGGCTAAACTGGAAGACTATAGGTTTCAGAATAAAAGAACGAGCAGTAATAAACTCCATTTACAACCTGGGCCTGCTCTGGAGCAGCTAAATGGTTTCCCTGTGGACACTCAGGGTCCAGCAAACTATTAATTAAAGGTGGGGCTTGTAACTCAACCTGTTTGTTGGTTCTTTTGAGGTAACTTCAAGCTCTCCAACAGCATCAAAGCTTCCCAAAACGTTGGGAGTTCTAAGTCCACACACTTTGCACAAGGCAGGGCCTGCCTCAGTTGGCCAGCCTAGTGAATTACTGGTTTAATGAATACAATGGATTACATTTGGTCAACACTATGAAAACAATACATATATTTAAAGTATTGCACAACTGAAACAAATTCACTAGAAGTTTATGTAGTTGGGATGTAGGTGGGGAAATATGAATAACACTAAAAAGTACCATAGAAGCAAATTTAAAAAACTGGACAAGTATATTAAGCAACAACGACAAACATTCATTACCTGTAATATATAACAAGTCTTGACCAAGTCATCAAACAGGGAAGCACTTTTAGACAGCTGGGTGAGGAAAATAACTAAAAATTGCAAATGGCCAATAAAATCCACGAAACAAGTTTATGACTTCACTAATAATTCAATATGCAAATTAAGATACTGCCTTTTTTTGGACAAACTACCAGGAATGAGTGAGATTACAACAGGCAACATTCAAACACCTGGTACACAGAAAAACTTCAATAATTTTCTAGATGTTAGGCAATATGTGTTTACTCTCAGGCCTGGATATTCCAACAAAGTATCCTAAGAAATGAATCAGACAAGTGTTTGCAAAACTGTGTATAATGCATCATGTCATTGTCTTAGCAAAAGCTTACATTCCCAAGTCTTCTGCATTTTGCACATACTGCATTTGCAATTTGGGAGGGGGGATCCCAAACAAATGTTCTGGAAAAATACTACTAAATGCAGGGAATAACGATTTTCAAAAATGTGCTTTGCTATTTCTACCTCATTCCCAATTTTCTTTTTTTTTGAGTCAGTCTCACTGTCACCCAGGCTGGAGTGCAGTGGTATGCTCATGGCCACCATAGCCTCGACTTGCTGGGCTTGGGTGATCCTTCTGCCTCAGCCTTCCAAGTAGCTGGAACTACAGGCATGAGCCACCATGCCTCACTAATTTTTTGATTTATTGTAGAGACAAGGTCTCGACATGTTGCCCAGGCTGGTCTCGAACCCGTGGGCTCTGGCAATCCTCTTGCCTCTGCCTCCCAAAGTGTTGGGATTACAGGCGTGAGCCACTGCACCTGGCCCTCACTCCCAATTAAAAGCTAGAAGCAAAACTACAAACCCCACAAAATGTCAAGTGTTCAATCTGGATAGTTTCATTGCATATTTAAGTTCAAAAAGCATACTCAACCAATCCTTTCCTACAACTGCCTGGAGCAGACCAACTTGGACAACAAATGAACAGAAATCTGAAAACATGTAGGTTATTAAATAATTTGTTTATTGTACTGCATTTACAAATAAAACAGACAATGCACTCAGTAGAAAGAATAAAAATGTATTCAGGGTTTTATTTTTAACTGATAACAAATAGAAATCCTTTAGTGAGGTCATGGCAATTTGACAGTATGATAATTAAGCTCAATAAAGGTATGTGGGGTGCTTGGAAGATCAAGTTCTACAGCTGCCTCTTTCCACATCTTATAATTCATCTGGCTCCTTAAGTGGTAGGGGGAAAAGCCCTTATTTGGGTGGTAAATGATTCCAAGATGAAGTTACAGCTTCTATTAAAATTTCCTGTCAACTGTTAAAATAGGGTCTTTTGTGTTTGTGTGTGTTGTTATTTCACCTTTTTATTATCACCAGAATTCCCATCACTCCACAATTGTGATTTTACAATGTAGAAGATAATTCAGTTCTAGTCTATTGCTTCATATGTAAATACAGCTGAAAACCCAAAGTGGATTAGAGTTACTGAAGGATTTCCCTGCCGTTGTTTAATACAATATATTCTGTTTATTCTTGATAGGTGCATAGACAGCCTGACTTAAAACTCTTTCTACAGGAACATGACTGATTTCAGAAGTACCAATCAAGGATCCAATGAATGGCTGGTCAGTTACTCAGAGTAACATGTTTATGAGTTAAAAGGATTGCATAATGGCACCACTTTTCCTTTGTCATTGTGGGTGGATAAATGACATAAACTGGATTCCAATCTCCCATATAGAAAGGTAGCTACCCAACAGTCTCATTGGTAGATTGCTAGCAGAGCAAGTTGCACCTCCTTGGCTGTCTGTAAATTAGAGTTCTATAGCCCTCCCGGAGAATGCTGCAATCCCCAAGGCCCACTTGGTCCATACTGAACAAACGGCTATGATCCCAATCCTGCCCCTCTTTTGCTTTTCAATATTACCGTAGGAATATGTAATGGCTAGGGCAAGTCTAGGAGAGGCTCATCCTAAAATAAAAGTCACAAAGTCTTTTCTCATTAAAAAAAAAAAGGCCCTCAAGTACATCTCAAAATTGTGGTTAAAAACTTGTATTATACAAGGAAATAGCAGCAGAGAATGGCTAATCTTAAACCAACTAACCAAAAAACAAAACAGAAAAAAACAAGACCAACAAAAAAAGTGCCATCCCACCCTTCCCCTTGGTTCTTTTATCTGGGATTACATTAAAGACCCCAAGCTGCTGAGAAAATAAGAAAAGCAAAGCCACAGAGGGATACTGCTTCAAGGCCAGAATTTTGGATAAAGTAAAGAAAAAGTTGTAAATAAAAGTAGGGGACTGTTTGAAAAAGAATCAGAACCCTAGGGCATATTCTTCTTAAACAGGAAAGTTCTAAGACCAGTTGTCCTTCTGAGTCACCCTGGTCTTTAGTTATGGGGCAATAAACTCAAGTGCAATGAGTAAAGTGCCAGCCAGGGATTAAACAAATAAAAAATTAAACAAAATAGCCAATGAAAATAACTCTGGTCTTAGAGGAAGGAAGACACGGGAAAAGAACACCCGAAGTTCTTAACAAATTACTATTCAATGGTTCCGCTTTTGTTTACATTAAATATCAGACTCAAGATTCAAGGATCTTAGAGTTATGAAAAGATAAAAGGAATTTGACAGTACTTTGAACGGTGATAAAATGGTACCCAAATTTGGTGTTTATTCAGCTCACTAAAAAAAATAGTAGCTTAAGAGTCGCAGGAAGAAATGTGAACATGGAGAACAGAAACCATCCAGGAAGATGATACAGCCCAGATATATCAAGTTTAATGTCTCTGTTGTACACAGAATTAATACCCTTTCCCCTCCTCATCCTTATGCTGGCAATAGGATATGCACTAGAAAATTTGACTCTTAGAGTCAGTGAATAAAAAGGATGGGTTCATACCTCTTCATAGCTCTTTTTAAAAAGGATGCTTATAATTTAAAGGATGTCCTAATGGAAAGGCAAGGGTACTGGGCAAGAGGCTGTTTCACATTTTAGTCCATTAGTCTTTGGCAGAGCCCAACCAAGGCCAAATTCACCTAGGATGCCCAATGGCTGTGGGGATCTCCACAAGGTCAAGTAAGCAAACCCAAATGAACATGTTGGACTGAAAAAAAAAAAAAAAAAACTAGAAACCCTTGGAGGAAGAGCTTCACCCTGAAAAGGGAAGAGGAAAATGCTTGGAGGGAGGGGCAAAGGGTCAGTGTGATCTCTGCTGCGGAGCTGGGCAGGGGCTTAGGAGTTGAGCCAAGGGTGCCGGAGACACTCAGCAGCAGTGGCTCTCTTCTCTGGGATCAGCTCCAACATGGGCAGTAAGAAATCCGTGAAGCCAGCTGCCTCTTCCTGAGACCATTCATACTTCTCCACTAGAACCTCAAAGAGGCCCCAAGGTTTCAGCTTCGTGATGTGTTTAAGGTCACCTGTGGTGAAGACAGTACAAAAAAACAAAAAACAAAACCACTGACCAAAAGTGACAAGCGACAAGATCTTCTAAGGAAATCCAGAAATTAATTCAGGCAGTTTATTAAGAATCAAATTCCACAATCAGAATGTAATCTTCCATTCACAAAGCACTTTTTAAATGATGTTTTTCTCAAAAAGTGCCTTTATTTTTCATAAGCCTCCAAAAACTTAAGGCAATTTGTTTTCTCCCCTATTCCAGGATTTTTTTTTGTCCCAATCAAACTGGGTATGCCAATCACGGAACGAGGTATTCACTAAAATAAATATTAAGTGCCTGAATTCTCAACATGTCTTCTATGGTGTGCCAAGACAGTTTAGCATCACATACTGAGAATATTTTTTGCTTGTACTCTTTATTTTTGCTCAATAGTTCAGTAAATGTTGCTTCACAGGGAGACAGTAATTTAAAAATAAAGAGATAACATCATGTCAAACATGTATAAAAGCAACAAAACTAAAAAAATCAAACCCTATATAGCAGCATCATACCCCATAGTATTCTGGAGTGTCAATCTAATTGCTTCTTAAGAAGTAATGATTTTTTAAAGATAGTCAATTATTAATGACTTATTAAGGCAATCACTGCTTAAAATCTTTTTCATATATGACACTAATTTGAAGTCTCTTTTGTGGACAGTGAGTACACATCTTTTGGGGGCACTTTTGTAGAGGTTGCAAGAAAAAAAAATTACAGCACAATGGGAAAAAAAAGGACAGTTTGCTAGAGCCATCTAAGTCAGGTTTCCACATTTCAGTGTTTGGAATGCATACGAAATATGACACCACGTCAAACATTTGAAGTCATAGCTTTGTTTCTTTTGTTAATAAGTAGTAACAAGCTTATGAAACTAAAAAGTATAAAGTTGGTTTGTATGATGGATATGTTTTGAGTGACTGTGTTAGGTGCTGCTGGGATGCAAGAATGAGTGAGATACAGTCCCACCCTGTAAGAATCTTAAATTAAAACTACTTGCTCTTTGGTAGTTCTTAAATTAAATGACAGCAAAAATGTGCTTATTTTCCAGAAGTGCTATAACAGAAGTAACTGACCAACTATGTGTCAAGCACTATAAACATATTAACAAATTTAATATGACGTATACATTACTATCATCCCCATTTGGAAATCAGCAAATTGAGGCACTGTGAGATTATGTCAAAGGTCACACAGTTGGTGGAGTAGACAGGATTTGACAGTCTGGCTCCAGTCTATGCTCTTCATCACACTTCCACTTCTTTGCTAAGTCACAGTTCAGCATTCAAGTTAAGTTCAGTCTTCTGTAGGATATTGGGGATATAAACTTACCTCCTCATTTTAAACATTTTTGACACCTTAATGCCTGGAAACAAACACATTCATTTTACCTTTTTTGGTGAAAAATTCCTTGGAATATTTTCCTGCCACAATGAGCTTGCGAGGCACCTTCCCCAGAAGTTCTATGATCAATGCAATGTGATCTGTATGTTTCAAACATTTCAAGAGGGGGGGAAAAAAAACATACATAACAGGAGTAACAAATGCAGCTCCAGATAATAGCAGAAAGAGTAGCATGCACACCTTTTTGTAAAGCATTTCAGGCTTGCTTTCTGTCCTAAATGTGAAGAGGAGGACTCTATCCATCTAATGGAGAGTCCGCAAAATAAAAACATCAGATGCCCATTCCAGTGGGACTTTAGTAATAACTAAAAAGGATCTTGGTGTGAATGCTCTGCTTTTCTGAAGTTGTATCCTTGGGGCCTAGATGAAAACTCATGTTAACAATACTACCTCTGCGATTGAAGAAGTCCTGTGAATATTTCCCACTGAGGGCAAAGCGTCTTGGAATTCTGCCTATCAGCTCTATAATATGCGCAATGTGGTCTAAAATAGAAGGGTAAGAAGAACATGATCAAGGACAAACTGTAAAAGAGGTTTTTCTATGAATAGATTTTTCAAGGACTACTGTTTGAAAGTAACTATAAATAAAACCATGGATAGTCAAGGGGAGAGTGGGAAGGCCAAGAATTATTTCAGGTGGTTGGTCACCTGATGGTAGCTGGCAAGTCCCATTCTGGATTTTGGAGGCTTGTCTACAAACATCTTTACTTCTAACTTGTCCATATATCTAGGTTCAGATAGGTTCTTTAGGTAAGGTAAAAACTGTCCTAATATGCTTTAGGCATTCTAGAACTGTTATTTATTTATATTACTGCTTTGGGCTTCAAGTAGTGATAATATTACATTATGTAAGAATGTTCATGACAAAGCTTTCACATATGATTATTTGAGTTTTTACAATCACCCTGTAAAACAGCCCAAGGATTAATACCCTATTTTAAAGATAAGAAAATGGAACTTTAGAGAGACTAAATGATCTACTTGAAGCTTCAGGGCTAGTAAGGGCTAGAACTCAAATGAAATAAAAACCAGTATCTAAACATGACTTGCCAATGCTTTTAATTTTTTTCTAAAACCACTTTTTTTTTTTTGAGTTGGAGTCTCACTCTGTCACCCAGGCTGAAGTACAGTGGCACACTCCCAGCCACTGCAGCCTTGACCTGCTGGGCTCAGGCGATCCTTCCGTCTCAACTTTCCAAGTAGCTGGAACTACAGGCACACGCCACCATGCCCAGCTAATTTTTTGATTTACAGTAGAGATGAGGTCTTGCCAAGTTGCCCAGGCTGGTCTTGAACTCACGGGCTCAGGCAATCCTCTCACCTTGGCCTCCCAAAGTGCTGGGATTATAGGCGTGAGCCACCGCACCTGGCTTAAAAACCACTTTTTAAAGATAAAAATCTCCTGGTCACTTTCCCCTTAGACTCTGGTGTCTGGCTGGTGGCTTCCATGTGCGCCTTTTGAGGCATGGAAGACTTAAAGTGTAGCTACTTTACTTGGAAGGTTGAGGCGGAAGAATCGCCTGAGCCCAGCAGGTCGAGGCTGTGGTGGTCGTGAGCATGCCCGGCTAATTTTTTGATTTTTATTGTAGAGAAGAGGTCTTGCCCAGGTTGATCTCGAACCCCTAGCCTCAAGGAATCCTCTTGCCTCAGCCTCCCAAAGTGTTGGGATTACGGGCATGAACCACCATGCCCAGCTT
>CAUYQG010205242.1:0-11004 GCA_963574415.1 Tarsius wallacei | reverse complement strand
AGCAGTGATTGAACCACGTATGTATCTGCAATACCCTGGACATGTAATAGGCATTTTCTTCATGGCTATCAACATCATTTGAAACGTCTCATCAAGTCATATGCCCCTCTTCAGAGGCCTACTGTGACCGATTTTTCTCCCCCGTCCAATAGTCTCTGTCTCATCTACCCTTATTTGTCACTATCTGAAATAATCTTCTTTGCCTTTCTTTACCTCAATTCATAATACACACACACACACACACAGACACACACACACACATACACACACACACACACTCACACTTGCCAAGAGTTAGGGGCTATTCCTGTTTTCCTATTTTCTTCACCACTTATCTCTAGAAGAAAGAGATGGCTGGCTTACAGGAAGTACTCAATAAGTATCTGAGGGGTGAATGAATGTGATGCTTTCTCAAGGGGCTTTATAAAAAGGAGACAAAAATAAGCAGAAGCCTACAGAGAAGAAAGGCAGGGTAGCATCTCCTGGTAACTAAAGCTGCCAATGTGGTTTATGAACCTATGAGAAGCACTCTTTGGGCTCTCAGAAATGCTTGAGAAGGATACTCTCTATCTTGAGTTCCCATGGGAGCAGTTGGGAGATTTCAGTCCTCATTGGATGGGGAGAACGCAGGCAATTAAGTTACATGCATATCAAGTTATTTTCACAGATCTTAGCTATCTTATTAGACTTAGGAAAATATAGGACATATCCTCAGATTGCCCAAAGGACCTAATACTGAGTCTTATAAAGATGTAAAAATGTGTGTTGAATTAAAAAGTGAATAGATGAAAGAATAAGGATGTATCTGATTTTGTTCCATACACACAGTCTGTGTATTAGAGAAAGCAACATATTAAACCAGGAATGCTCAGTCGTTCAAAAAGTTGGAATTTTTCAGTGTATGTTATGTTAAAAAAATTCTATTGGAAACTCCTGAGAAGGCATCCATTAGAAGGTAGTAGATCCTTGCTGAGAAGTCTAAAACTCTCCTTTGCCACAAAATGACATGGTACACAAATGCAAATAAGTATAGCTGGTAACTTAGCAACCACAAATATTTACAAATATGCAAGTCGAGCCCCGTCAAAATATCAGGGTAATTATTGGCAAATTGTATACCATGGAAATCCTCTGCAGTTATGCAAAACGAACCCTGTTGTGGGGAGTTGCCACAATTGCTCTTAACTGCTGCCTGAAAAGTGTCGCTTAGACTCTTGGGTTTTGTTGGGTTGAATTAATAGAACCTAAAATTACTTTGCAGAACAAGTGGATATGTAGTTTGCCACATGCTCTTCCACAGTGTCTTCCACTTGGGTGTCATGCTGGATTAGTCTAGCTAAAAAGGCTCAGAAATCAGAATTATTTACTAGATGATTTTTTCTCAAAAGAAAGTCAATAAGTTTTTTTAAGGCAGAAGTCTAGATATTTGTGGTAGCCAAAAAAAGTTTTTAAAATTTATCCTTTCATAGATGATGTTTATAGAAGTCTTATATTACACATCTTTAACATTCTTCAGAATTTGTTTCAAAGATGTTTTTGAGATATATCTGAAAGTGAATGCATGTGTTTCTTTGAAAAAGAAAGAAGGGCAGAGAGAGGACAGGCTAAAGTAAACTGCATGGATTGCCCAAATTCTTAGGCAGAAGATATCACAGAATATCACATAAGGAAAGAAGAGAGGAAGAGAGAAAAAAAGAGAGAGAGAGAGAGAGAAGGAGGGAAGGAGGGAAGAAAAAAGGAGGGAGGAAGGAGGGAAGGGAAGAGGGAGAAAGAGAGAAAGAGCTAGGTTGAACATATGTTCATAATGAGTAAGAGTTGTTAGAAAAATTAATACTAAGTGACATTCCTTTTTTTAAAAAAGAATCTGAATGATGTCAAAATGGGCAAGCAAAATAATTGTATGATGTGCCAATTAGTACTTGAAATAGAGACAAAGGGATTAACTGAATTCCCTACCCAACGAATGCGGGGCGGGGGGGGGGGTGTCTTCAAATAGCATTATAATTAAATTTGAACTCAATTTTACACTCCTTACCTCTTGTGAGAAAAAAAATCAGTCAGTCTCAAGGAGATCTTAAAAATAAGATGTATTTTAACTCTCTTGCCATCTTGCATCTCCTCTATAATAGAGCTTACAGTTGAAGCCAATTTATTTTGCCTTTCACAGCATTTCAAATTCTTGTAGAGAAGAGGCTTTTTCTGCCAAGATTCACACCAAAGCAACTTGATAGTCTTGTCCAAGAAGGATCAAATGTGAAACTAGACGACAATGAAAATTGTGCAATGTGCCCGTCTCTCTGCAGCCAGTCAAGTGCAAAGAAATCTGCATCATTGCTATTGGGAGGCTTTTCAAATGTTCAGAGAAAACAGTTGAGCGCAGGGCTTCTGGCCTGCAGCGTTGCCTCACTAACTATTTGTTTTCTCCTCTAAAACTCTAGGGGGAGAATGAAAAGGCAAACGCCGCCATCCCACCCCTCCTTTTTAAATGGGGTAGTCATGCCAGATATTCTGAGTAACTTATTCAGCCCAAGGCTAATAAGCTGAACAACTTGTTTTGGCTAGACATTCCTCATCTCCATATGGAACTGTTTGTGTGAGTTTTTGGATTATTATGCGGTCAAAGGGAGGATGTTAGACCAAAAGAAAAAAAAAATCTCAGCACTTTCCTTTTCTCTCTTATAAATCCACTTTCAAGGCTGAAGTAAACTGCATGGATTGCCCAAATCCTTAGGCGGAAGACATCACAGAATATCACATAAGCACCATCTTTAATAGGTTTGAAGGCATGCCTCTTAAATTGGGCTAAATTTACTGATAAATCCACCATATCTAACCTTGCCTACTTTGAACCTAGCCTTGGGGCCTTCTTTAGAAAGAAGGCATATTTTCACTGAACCAAAGTAAATCTTAATTACATATCTGCTTACCAGGGAGAGCCATTTTGCTTCTGAATGGGAGTCTGTAACTGACAAAAGTGGAAAGTCGGTTGTTGTGGTTTATTTTACAGAAATCTATCAGAAGTTGTATGTGAAAAAGATTTAAAAAGACACTCCCACATTTTTAGATAATTTTGAGTTCAGCAGACTTGGTTTTCCAGTGTTCTTTATGCAGCATGCTTTATCAGGGAACTGTTTTAGGATATTCTCTGATTCTCTGTAGAGGCCGACCTCATCAGAACGATTCAGTAGTTCTTGGGTGATATTCCATTTTTTAAAGGCTCATAGATGCTTTTAAAAGTTACTCCAACATCTGAAGAGTTGAGGGTTATTTTTCCTAAATATTTATTTACAGTTTTTCACTAAGGAATTAATCCAGAGCATTGGCAAGGCTCAGTGGCTCAGCCTGTAATCCCAGCACTTTGGGAGGCCGAGGCAAGAGGATTGCCAGAGCCCGTGGGTTCGAGACCCACCTGGGCAACTTGGCGAGAACTCATCTTTACAATAAATCAAAAAATTAGCCGGGCGTGGAAGCACGCCTGTAGTTCTGGCTAGGTGGAAGGCTGAGCCAGAAAGATCCCCAGAGTCCAGCAGGTTGAGGCTGCAGTGGCCGGGAGCATGCCACTGTCCTCCAGCCTTAGTGACAGAGTAAGATTCCAACTCAAAAAAGAAAAAAAAAAGAAAAAAAGAAATCCAGGGCGTCGACTTGTTTTGCACGCTCTGTGGTGAGTCAGTAGCCTCTGAGAGTGGTATTGATAATTCATTCAGTCCTTCATTTGTTTAGTCATTTATTCAGAAAACATGCATTGAGCAGTTTTTACATGCTAATCACTGAGCTATGTGCTGTGGATATAAATATGCATACCTACTATAATCATGGCACCCTAAAGTCTATTCCCAGTGTGTGGTTGTTTTGACAAGGCAGGCTGAGTAACTGCCTATGATGCTAACTTCCTAGAGAGGTTTCACAGTCAAAGGCCACTGCTATACATTTCATATTCCATTTCAAAGGTGAGAACAGGTGCACATGAGCACATAGGTCACGAGGCAACTGTCCAAATATTTCTGTTTTGTGCTTTGCTTTGCAAATTATGTTTGTGTGAAATACAACCTACATAGAGAAAAAGCCCACAAATATTTGTATTGGTTAAATAATTTTAAAGAAAACTCCCATTAACACGACTCAGGTTGAGACAGAATATTATAAGCTCCATAGAATCACCCTTCCCCTCAGTAGTGGCCACACCCCTGACTTTTGAACTTTCTGACTAGAATTATACTGCAGGCTTTCTTTTGCATCTTACTACTTGCACTTGAGATTGTATTCTTAAATTAATCCATGCTGTTGCATATAGTTCTAGTTTGTTTATTTTCATTGCTATATAGTATTCCATTGTATGAACCTACCATAATTTATTTAACCATTCTATTATTGGTGAACTTTGGGGGCACTTCTAGTTTGCAGCTACAGCAAATGTTGCTGCTAATAGTGGAATTGTTACAGTCAACTTTAATACATGATACCAAACTGTATTTCAAACTGGATGACAAGCGGCTTGAGAACTCCTATTGCTTCACATGCTTGCCAAGATTAATATTGTTGGACTTTATAATTTTAAATCAATCTGAAGAGTGCAGTTTGTTTTCTTACAGCGCCTTTCAAAAGTTGTGCAGTTTCATCATTTTATAGTACTCTTATTTAACTCTTTAATCTGTTAGGAACTTAAATTTGTATATGATGGGAAAGAAAGGTCAATTTTAACTTTTATGTAGATACCCAATTCCAAAATGTTCCATTTATTGAAAGACCTTTGTTTCTCTACTGATATGCCATGTCACATCTGCCTTATAGCACACACAAATTCCTTCATCTGGCCTTTTTTTTCTGTCTCCATGCGATTTACATTGCCTGGATTAGGATAGCTTTAAGCCTAGTGTCTGGAATACCAGACCCTCTACCTTGTTTTTCTTCTTTAACAACCTCTTAGCTACACTTTGCCCTTTATGTTTTCATATATATTTTAAAATTAGCTGCCAAGTACTTACAAAAATCCTCTTGGGAATTAATTCATATTACATGGAATTTATAAAACAATCTAAGGAGAATTGACCTAAACTGAGTACTTCCATGTTTCAATTTATTATGTTTCTCCATTTATTTAAGTCTTTTTAATATCTCACAATAAAGCTTTACAATTTTCCTTGTATATTTTGCACATCTTTTGTTAGATTTATTACTAGTTTCTTAGTATGTGGATGCTATTTCAGATGGTATACATATTTTTTAAGTTGGAATATATTTTACATAAAATTATTTATTGAAGTATAATTTACACTAAAAATTCACTCTATTCGGCTGTATGATTCTAACTCCTAGATATAATCATGGGACCACGATTACCATTCACCCCCTATTTTCCTGTACCACTTTGTAACTCCCTATTTCTACTTCTAGCCCCTGGCTTATATAAATTCTGTCCCCAATGTTTTGTCTTTTCCAAAATATCATACAGATGATATATAGGATGTAGCTTTTTTGGTTTTGGCATTTTAAATTAACATTGTGCTTTTGAAATTCATCCATACTGTTGTATATATCCATAGTTCATTCCTTATTATTGTTGAATAGTATTTCATTGCATAAAGTTACCACAATTTATTTATTCATTCCTCAGGTGATGGGCATTTAGATTGTATCCAGATTTTAGTAAATACAAGTGCTATAAAGATTCACAAATGGGCCTCTCTGTGATTTAATTTTTCTTGGGTAAACCTAAGGGTTGAGTTACTGGGTCATAGGTTAAGGTTATGCTTAACTGTATAAGAAACTGCTAAACTGTTTTCCAAGGTAGATTTACAGTTCACTCAAAAGCCACATGTGAGAGTTTTGGTGGCTCTGTGTCTTCGACTTGGCATTGTCAATTTGTTTGGTTTCCACCATTCTAGTAAGTATGTAGTAAGTCTCATGTATGCTTTTAATTTGTATTTTCCCAATAACTACTGGTGTTGAGCATGTTTTTAAGTGCCTATACATATTTCTTTTTTGGTAAAGTGTCTGTGCAAACCTTTTGCCCATGCTTTTGATTGAATTGTTTGTTCGGATATAACATATTTTGAGTTCTTTATGCATTTTAAATACTAGTCTTTACAAATAGGTGATTTGCAAATATTTTCTCCTAGTCTCTGACTTGTATTTTAATTCTCTTAACCATATATTTTAAAGAGCAGAAGCTTTTAATTTTGATGAAGATTAATTAAATCTTTTTTATTTTATTAATGTGTGTATGGGGGGGGGTTCTAAGAAACCAATGCCTAACACCAGAACATAAAGATTTTCTTCTTCATTTTCTTCCAGAAATTGTATATTATTAGGTTTTGCATTTAAGTCTATAATCTATTTTAAATTGTTTTGTATATGGTGTAGAGCATAGTTCATTTTTGCCTATGAATACCCAATTATTCTTGCAATGTTTGTTAACAAAACGATTCTTTCCTCACTAAATTACTTTGACACTTTAAAAACAATCTGTTGAGCACCTTATGTGAGACTATACTGTATTTTATTCTTTTCTGTTGAGCCACATATTATCCTTCCACCAGTACCACATTGTCTAGGCCACAGAAACTAAATCTTGAAATCAGGAAGTGTGAGTCCTCCAAACCTTTCTCTTTTTCTCAAAATTGTTTTGGCTTTTGTAGTTCCTTTGCATTTCCATATAAAATTGATAATTAGCTTGTCAGTTTGTATGAAAAGCCAATTGTAATTTTGGTTGGGATTACGGTGAATTTTACATCAAAATGGAAAGAATTAATATTTTCAAATTATTGATTCTTCTAACCCATGAACATGGTTTATCTCTCCACTTATTTCTTTTCCTTGATTCATCAATATTTTATGTGTTCAGCATACAAATGATGCATATATTGTGTTAGATTTATCCCTAAATATTTTTATGTAAATGGTGTTGTTTTCTTTCATTTAAATTTCAATTGCAAATTGCTAGAATTCAGAAATTCAATTCATTTAGATTTGTTGTTCTTGTATAATGTGACCTTGCTAATGTATGTATTAATTTTTAGAGCTTTTTTTCTTTTTGTATTTTCTTGGGGATATTTTTCTTAGGTAATCATGCTGCTTACCAGTAAAGATAGTTTTATTTCTTCCTCTCCAATCTGTTCACCTTTTATTTATTTTTTGAATGTTATAACAAATAATGTATACTTTAAGATATGGTGCTTATTAATTATACTTGTATAACTTGTGTCTATCAATTCTACTTGTACTTCTACTTGTTTATTAATTCTACACTGTTATAAATGTATATCCATCTACCTTGTTAAGCTCTCTGGCATCTCTGGTGAATTCCACCAAATACATAAAGAAAGAATAACAACAATCTTATGCAAATTTTCAATAGATAACAAAAAAGAATGTTCCCAACCAATTTTACGAAGCAAGCAAGCACAACTTTACACCAAAACTTGACTAAAACATTAGAAGAGAGGAAAAATACTGACCAATTACAAACATAAAAATAGATTCAAAATTTCTAAACAGAATATTACCAATTTAATTCAGCAATATATAAAATGATAATACATTTTTTGAGAGACAATTCTCAGTGAGTCCTTGCATTTATAAACGTCTTATGAGCAGAAGTACTGACTGACATTGGTTTCAGAATATTTTGTTGATGCTGTTTATTTAGAAAATAACCTAGAACACAGAATTGGTATCTCCTCCTGAGCAACGTCAAGCATGGAGGGCGGGAAAGCTTCTGATCTTTATAAAATATATACATTTTCTTCTGACCAGAGTTCCTTTTCTGCAATGCAGAAAGTTAAATAAAATTATAATAGGCAATAAGGTTGAGTAGGTCCTAAGAATCAAGAAAGCTCCAAAATGAAGTGCTCTCACTCCCAGTATATGAGAATTTCTAACCCTCTAGCAACTTCCTCAAATATACCTAGACTCATGGGGAATTCTCTATGACTAGACAAAGTTTAAAGGGTTGGTGCCAACAGGTTTGGAGAAGATCTCTCAGAATAGTCCAAAGCATAAGAATATTTGTACTCCATAAAAATTTTTTACCAAAAAGCCTCTAGTACAAAGGAAGTTCTTAATAACCAGATAGATAAAAGATGATATCCTACAGGAGTATGAATCTAAGGACAAAAAGAGCAAGGAAGAGTTTATGCATAGATCCAACAATATGGATTAATTCTTATGTTTTGTGCTCCAAAGACTGGTTAATGAAGCTTTTTGAAGGCCATAGTCCCTGTGTCTCCTATTCAGGACAAAACAACAGGACTACCCCAGCTCTAGGATTCCCCACAGGGACGGCTAACATTTTTGTGTGGTTGTCTCACAGCTCAGTGTTCCCTTTCAATTCTCATTCTTTCACCTATCCAGAGGTGATCATTCCCAGAACACTCTTCAATGAACATCCTGCACACACATCTGTCTTTGAGACTGATTTTCAAAGGATCAAATTTGTGACACAGACACGTAAGGTGAATTTGAGTTTTTTCTCTACATGTTATGCTATATCTAACTCTGTAATCTGTGGTGTTTCTGAAAACTTTTTACTCTGTCATGATAGATAAATTAATAATTCTTTACCCCATCCATGTAAATTTTGGTTCTACTGGTATAGAGGTTTTATGCCTCTGAGAGGTATGCCTCCAACATGGGGCATCGACAACTTAATGATATACTGAGACCACAATCTAGAGAATTCTATACACTATTACTCGTAAACAAGGAATAAACTTTGCAGTAAAATAAGATGCGCAATTGGCTAAATTCTATGGGATTCACTAACTTTATCATCTATTTCTTTGCAAAGAAGCTGCTTCGATAGGATAACAATATATACTCCAAACCAAAAACAGGATATGATTTTTTTATAGCTTTATTCAAAGCATACGGAAACCAAGCAGTGGACATAAGAGTGGTGACTCTTGCTTGTCCAAATAATAACCCATTAATAATTCTTTACCCCACCCATGTAAATTTTGGTTCTATTGGTATAGAGGTTTTGTACCTCCAAAAGGTATGCCTCCAACACGGGGCATCGACAGCTTAATGATAAACTGAGACCACAATCCAGCAATTTGAAGGATTTTGTGTGGAGGTAGTCCTAATTATCCATGGAAACATTTTGTAACAGTCATACAATGGAAAGGGCTTAGATGGAACCAGTAGATTTCTCAAATGCCTCTTTATCTTACTGGATCCAGTGATAAAATTAGTGAAAGTACTACAACTCTAAACAAACAGGACTATCATGCCACAATACATCTGTAATATATAACTTATCTACTCAAATATACTAGGGTTACTCTTTGTTGCTTGGAACAAGAGCCTAAAAATACATAAATATGTACACTACAGGATAAAATAGTAAATTATTAGGTTCAACATATGACAAGAAGATACACTGTTACAACTTAATTTATAAAATAAAAATGTTTAAGTTAAATGCATTAGATATGCCAGAAATACTGAGGTAAAGATCACCATTTTAACCCTGTTTCACATATTTTCCCACTATTCAGCTACAATCCTCAAAGCTTTTCCAAATTTTCCTATCTAACTTCTATCCTAATAGTACTTCACTTTTCTGAGTTCCAAGATACTGTCTTCTTTTTCTTTTTTATTCTTTTTGTCAATTTACCACCACTTGACCTTTCTAACTTCCTCTTATGTAGAGTAATTTATCAGGTAATTAGTACAACAGTGTCTTTAAACAGAAAATATGTTAGCAGCCAAATGTAAGCAACTAAAATCTTTAATTTTTTTACCACTAAAGATTTGCTCAATATTTAATGAAGCACATAGATACCAGATAACTGTCTCATGGCCAATAATCATCAGCAATAGATTAGATTATCCCTGTGCTAATCATTTTATTCCCAGCCAAATGGTTTGTTAATTTACCTGATGGCCAGGGTTCTGATTATGATCTCTTGACATATGCTTGAATTCAATGAAATGCTAATCACTGTTACACATTAGATAGTTAATTTACTAAGCATGCTGCTCTAAAAATCTCCGCTCTAAAATTTGGATTTCAGGTTGCTAGGTCACAGGTTTAAGGTCTGATATCAGTACTAGATATTCTAAATGCAATCTAAGTTGTCAAACCAAGTGTTGATTAATCTCCAGGATCAAGTGAACTCCATCTAACAATTTTTGGGGGAAAAAAATCTTACAGTTAAATTGTTCAAACTTTGACTACATCTTTAACCTGTCATCATAAAGTCTCTGGCCCATAGGTCAGTTAGATTGCTAATGTAACTTACACCTTTCAGTGCATTCCAGAATCACCTATTTGTTAGAATAATAACTTTTAAAATTTTTATTAATGGTATTGTTTATAAACAAATACATAAAAATCAAGCAGTCTCCTATTTATATCATCAGTAGGCAATTATTCTATTTAATAGGGAAAAATCAACAATAGCACCCACCTAAAAATAAAACAAAAAAACCTAAGAGATAAATTGGAAAATTATGAAATTTAGGAGTAAAATTATAAATTTCCCTGGGAAATAAATATTATGTTTTAGAAGACCAAACAATATTATCGGAGGTCAGTTTTGAAATTAATATATAAATAAATGTAGTCTAATCTCAAAACAAAGTGATAACTTTTCAATAATTTGCTAGAATAATTGTTTTTAAAATAATAACTTTACTAAAGTATCTTTTACATATTATGAAATTCACTCATTTCAAATTTAATCCAATAATTTTGGTAACCTTACTGCATGGTACAGTCATTACACTAAATCAGTTTTAGAATATTTTATGCACCCAAATAACATCCCTCATTTCCATATACTGTTAATTCCTATTCCTACCTCTAGCCCTATGTAACAACTGATATATTTTCTTTTTTTTTAATAATTTTTTTTTTCTTTCTTTTTTTTTGAGTTGGAGTCTCACTCTGTTGCCCAGACTGGAGTGCAGTGGCCGCTCCCGGCCACCGCAGCCTCGACCTGCTGGGCTCCGGCGATCCTTCCGCCTCAGCCTTCCAAGTAGCTGGAACTACAGGCGCGC
>CAUYQG010205235.1:0-33092 GCA_963574415.1 Tarsius wallacei | reverse complement strand
ACTTTAAAAAGTTTTTGTTAGAATTATGACATAGTCTTGGGTAATAGAATGCAGATCTTCAACATATCTTTTACAGCATTATTTTCTAAATTATTTTTAAGGTTGTGGTGGTTTTTTGGTTGTGAAAAGTTGAATTTTTCTGTTGCCTTCATTTCATCTTGTGATTTGTCTATTTTAATAAATGGCCTTACATTAAAAATTGTAAAGAAATGCATACCACCAATTTAGAAATTGTTGCCTTTTCTGTCATTAAACTCGGGTACAGATTGGCATAACATATAAAGACCTATGGAACTAGAACTATTATTAAAGAAATATTAGATGATAAAAAAAATAAGTTTGCTAAGCAAGTAAGGTAAACAACTTGAAAGTGATTTTTACATTTACTGCATCATAATATAATAAACGATTACTCTCCTTACCTTACCTTATCTCAAGGTTAAGAGTGAATTCTTCTTAACTCAGCTCTAGTTGATGGATAAAGAAAATAGGCATTATATTTCAAAGGCTCATCATGAAGATGTTTTGGCGAAAAAGAAGCCAGTTGACTCTTAGTCAAGCATTTGGAGGGAGTAGATAATCAAGAGAGTGATAATCTAAGAGGAGAACTTGCAGGTAAGAACTAAGAGAACACAAATGCTACCTATTATCTCAGCCTAGAGGTTGGAGATTAGCACCAATGAAGTTATAAAGGACATGAGTGGATTTGTGCATTCAATCTGAAAAATCCCGGTATTGTAATATAGATGAACCAGATTCAGACAGATCTACCAAGAATGTTTGGAGACAAAACGTACATTAGTGCTTCCTATGAGACGTATGGGGTCAAGAATAAGGATAGCTCACTTGTGCTTGCTCTGTTTAGCTCAACAGAATAGGACTACCTTAAAGAACAGAACAGGCCCAGCGTAGGAAAGTAATGGCACCTCTGGACTCCTGGATTCAGCAAAAGAAGTAAGAAAACACCAGGAAGAGCAATGCACACAATATCACCAAGGATAATACTGGTAAAAGTTCCTAATAATGGATTATTAACTTAGAGAGAGAGAGAGAGAGAGAGATGAAATCTCAAGAGTACTTATTAAAGGAGTGAGTCAGTTTAGCTGTATGTCAGGCTTAGAGATTATAGAGTCAAGCCACAATAGTGCTAGTGAAATTAGAATGATTTTGATGTAATTAAATTATTGTCACATTCTCAATTTTAATAGGGATGGAGAAAGAGATAAGGTGTCAAAGAAGAAAAAGTCAATAGCTACTTCTGTCATGCTGTGAGATATCTAGCTTTCTGACTACAGAAGATCTTCGAACAAGGAGGGGATAGAAGTTGTATTTTTTTAAGAAAAAAGAGTGTATATCATTTGGTCAGAACATTTAATTTTTTAAGTGAGACAGTATTTTGTGATGCAAAGGATTATAGGATTTTTAAATGAACAGTAAGCAGAAAAACAAAACAAACAAGAAGAGGAAGAAGAAGCCTACTGGATGGATCTTAAGGGTAGCTGCAATCAAATATATAGTTTTATTTGAGTGCATACTAAAAGTCAGAAATCTGATGTCTCTCTCTCTCTCTCTCTCTCTCTCTCTCTCTGTGTGTGTGTGTGTGTGTGTGTGTGTGTGTGTGTGTGTGTGAGACAGAGAGAGAGAGAGAGAGAGAGAGAGAAATAGGAACTTAAAAAAAACCTTGGAATCAAAACATTATCTACAGCATCAAGGTCAGATAGATGTTAATACTATCTTCCCACGAAATGGTGAAAAAATATCAGCTTCATTCATTTTTAAAATCGGCTCGCAAATCACTAAAGAAAATGAATCCTGGCGGAGAGTGTATATCATGACCTTATCAACGTTTAACATCCACAATACTTGTGAATAAGAAAGGAAGGAAGCAATCTCAGCAACTGTTTACCACATTACAGCATAATAGCAGTTTACTGTCATGTAATCATGAATATTTGCATTTGTTTCAGGACATCACCCACACATCACACCGATAAGCATGCTTACATTTTTTAAAGTGTCTTAACCCTGTCAGCCTCACACCTAAGGTCAGGCGAAGTATTTAAAAGATTGAATTCAGAATGATTCGATAATAACAAAAAAGTAAAAACAGCTTTTTCTTCTAACACGTGTTCCCACACTGCTCTCTTCTTTGACATCGCATCTAAATCCAACATCGCATTCATAAATATGTACCTCAGCCAAATAGGGCACAATTTACAAACAAAATGAATTTTGTTTTTTCGTTCTGTGTCTACATTACTAATTCTCTTTTATTGCTTTCCACGCCCCTAGTTCCAATGAAACCAGCTTGGAATGAAACTTGTTATAAAAGTGGACTTTAGGGTGCATTAAAAAATGATTGTGTGTAGACAATAGCACATTACAACATGTTTTCTCAGAAACAGATGTCAGCTGGCAGGAAATAAAACACGTTATTGAGTTTTGTAACCAAGACAGCTTATGTGTGCTCTACAGACATATTATTACATCTAGGACCCTTTATTGCCACTATTGCAAAGGAAACAATTCAAAATTGCTTGTGTAAACATATTCTTCTTTTTGTTTTTCTATTTTGTTTCTGGTAAAGATAATGTGTTTCAGAAAGTTTACAGCAAAATAGCAATTATTAGTAGAACTGGAAATAGATTTGTTTATGTACTGAAGGCAAAATAGAAAAATAAGTCTAACATTGACGGTCAGACAAAAAAAATGGTGGAATACACTTCTAGAGAGGTATAACACCAAAACTGAGACAAAGTTGATGTTCAGTAATGGTTCAACACAACCCATTTTCTGCATGCTTTAGAAAACTTAGGTATTGTTCCATTTCGTAAAAATGTTGTTCGTTGGAAATCATAATCTTATTAACAGTCGAAATGTCATGCCATTTAGACAAGATGTGTAAACACGGAAGCAGGACAGCTTCCTCTTTATATAGCATCCTTTCAAGAGTTTGAAATTGATAAAGCTATTATGTCCTCTTGGAGTTCACTCTTCTACATTGCCAACTCTTCCCAATGTTCTTTAGAATGTCTAATCTCACTGGTAATTGGAGCACCGTATTCATCAGCTTGTGCTCCTAGTGTAGGGCTTTGTGGTGTGTTGTGTAGCTTTCTGGGTCCTTCCCTTCACCCTTCTTGATCTGTAGAACACCGTGTTTAAGACCGTATTAGCAGATATCAATGCTCTCGATTGAGTGAGCTAAATATTCTGAAAAGCCTTTCCAATTAAAAAGAAGGAAAAGAAAATTTGCCACTTGAAAATCCTGGATACATTTTTTTAAGCCTCTCTCATTGTATATGTAAATTTGCAAAAAAGTTAGTTAAGGTCTGCGGGGACCATAATTCAGCAGAAGCAAAATGGCATGGTGGAAAACAGATACTAAACTGTGGGCGCCCTGAGGCACTGGCCAGTATCTGTAACCTTCAGTCTTGAGTGGTCATGGCTGTAGAGCTGGTGTGGTATGAGAGTTAAGGCTTTTCTAATACAGTGTGCTTAGAAAAGCAAGGATTGGTTTCCCCATGCCTCCTTGACAAAGACTACATACTCCACAGTTGTTACACTATTTCACAACTGGCTAGACTACAAGTATTGGAGTTCCATTTGGCTTAATGATCACAATCGATGCTCCATCAATCATAAATTAATTCCAGAAACATACATTGTATACCTACTTTATAAGCTTTAAAGATGAATGACACTTGAAAGGTGGAACTTTTTTGTTACTGATAGCACCAAGAGAAGGAAGGCTTTGGGCAAGCAGGACCATACAGAGCCACACCCGGGGACAGGGCAACTGCAAGTTACAATTGTAGGAGACAGTTCCTATATGACAAGTGTGGTGGGGTTTACTAGGATTTGCAGGCTGACTACAGGGCTTACATGGGGGCCCATTGTTGAAATGACTCATTGTGCTAACCTGCATTGCTTAAGTGACGTCCTGTTTTTGCTGCTGAGTGACACCTGCTTCCTCAAGGATATGTCTCAGGGCTACGTGACCACCAATACCTGCTTCCTCAGGACTACATGACCATGACCGCCAAGCTCCAGCTACGGGGATAAGAGGGACCCACCAAAAGACCAAGGGGGCTGGTTCTTCTCTAGGGCCATTCTTCCTCTCATTTCCCTTTAATACACTTCCTTTTCTTTGCCTGACCATTTGGCTCTTTCTCTTCTTCTCAATGCTCACCTTTCACAGGCTTCCTGTGAATTCTCTAATTTGATTAACTTCTGGGAGAATAGGGACTGTTTCCAGTTGTCTGGAATCTGGTTCTGGGCAATTAGGTAGGGCTAGTGAATACTGGCCTGGAGTGCGAGAGCCTCAATAAGTGGGTGACCTGTGGATTTAATCACCTGGTCACAAAGGGGACAAAAAGACAAACACCACATGTTCTCATTCACACGTGGGAGCTGAAAAAGTGGATCTTGGAGGTAAAGAGAATGGTGGATACCAAAGGCTGGAAAGGGAAGAGAGAGGGAGAAACAAAGACAAACTAGTTAAAAAATACAGTTAGATAGACGGAATGAGTTCTAATATTTGATAATACATTAGGAAAATTATATCACATGTACTGCTAAAATACATACAACTATTATATATCAGTAAATGTTCTTAATCTTAAAAAAGAAAGGAAACTGACCAGCTTTAAATTATGCCACATTTCTAGGTTCATGACCCCTCAAGACTGAAGATTCCAAAGACTGGCCAGTGCCTCAGGGCCACAGTTTAGCACACAATTATGCCACGTTTTTAGCATTTTTCAAAAAAGGAAATAAAAACCTTCATGATGGTACCTACCATATACTAACTCCTTGCAGACGAAAAGGCAAACAATTCAGACAACATTTTGATAAAGTACGAAATAAGAATTGCAATTATTTTTAGTACTGTCGATAAATGCGTTAGGGATGATTGCTGACCAATCAAAATTAGGTCAGGAACTCTGCAATATGTTGACACAGTGTTCTTACCATTGCTCGTTTAAGATCAGCTGAAGTCAGAAGGCCCAGTCACAGACATGTAAAGCAGAACACTTTGCAGTTACCTGGCTGAACTGGCAATTTTGTGTCTGCCACCCTGCCAGCGCCTGATCTGTGATTCTCTCTTTGACTTTACTTCTCATTATTTCTTATGATTAGTTTCAGCGACTTGGCCTTAGATCTCCTTTGAGTCTATCTGTATCAGCTTTGCTCTCTGTAAGTCATCTCATATCTGATCTTCAATTTCTACAATCTCAGGTCTCTATAGAAATTTTGAGGAGATCCTATGGTGCACTTGTAAAAGTTTTAGCACACGTTGTTAAATAATGACAATATTCAGTAGATGAACTCCTTCATGTTATTTTAATGATGCCAAAATTTAGTGGCCACCATTTAGTAATAGGCATGTAAAATAAATGCTTTTTATTTTGTGTTTTGATGCAATGTCTCTGTCTAATGCACACTACACGAAAGTAAGATTTTAAAATGGAATACTGTTTTCTCTCTAGAATAAAATAATAAATGTATCAGTGTGGAGGAAATTTCACAGATACTATTTCTAGTTCTCATTGTTGATTCATCTTTTTCTGTTTTTCAATAAATCTTTCATTGGTGTAATCTGTTTAGTAATGTAATAAAATACATTTTCTAGGAAGGTTGAATTTTCTAGTCTAAAAATACATATAGTTTTGATCAAGAAGATAAATAAACAAAAAAAGGTACTGTAAAGTTGTAAAGAGATACTCCCAATTCTACGGTACATAGCAGTTTCAAGCTGTGCTGAAGAACATGATAATCTATGTTTCTGCTTGGTGATAAAGCCATATTTCTGAGAAAGGGATTAAACATCGGTTCAGTGTTATGCTATATCTAGGCTTTGAAAATCTACTAGATCTGTCCAAGGACGAATGGAAATTTCATACCACTGAATTTTCTTGAGTTTTTATTAACCTATCATCAAATTCTCAGCTTCAAAGAAAGAAGGTATTATCTGGTTATTAGCTCCTTAGACAACTGTCATTTAGTCTTCTGTTTCTGCATTGCTGCTTATCTGCACATATCTCTTTCAATTATTTTTAGCCTATACAAACTTCTCTCTCCTGGCAGAACCAAGCGACCTCATTCCTTACCTCAGCCTCATTGATATAGTTTAAATTTACAGAATCGTTTTCAAGGATTATTGACTTGATCATACAATTTGGCCTTGATTTTCCTTTTCACCAGCCTTTTTTCTGATCAACTTTCCCAGTGCCTTGTTTTGTTCTAGCATACATGTATATGCTAATATAATAGCCTTGAAATATATCATACATGTAACACTAAATTGAAAAGGAAGTCATGATTAAGAATGATGCATGGTATAAGGAAAGACATGAGTTGAACAGGCAGGCAGAGAGTAGGCCGCTTGCTCTTTGGAACTTCTTTGAACATATTAAGTTATATTATTAAGAGACAAGATACAGAGCCGGGTGTGGTGGCATGTGTCTGTCGCTGTAGCTACTTGGAAGGCTGAGTCCAGCAGACTGAGGCTGTGGTGGCTGTGAGCATGCTCCTGCACTCTAGCCTGAGTAACAGAGTGAGACTCCAACTCAAAAAAAGAAAAGAAAAAAAGAAACATAATAGAAATAATTTTCCCTATTTACAGTAAAGAGTGCCCAGTGAGCCCTATATTTTTAATGGCTGATCCAGTTTCAAGGACAAAGCTGCTGTCCCTTTCTAAAAATATAATTGATGCCATGCATTTGTTTATCAGAGAAACTTTACTGTTTTACCTTTTCTCCTTCTCACTTTTAAAATATTTTGTGTGGGGTTGTTGCCTCTTTGCCTAGGATCCTTTTCTTGGTTTTGTTGAATTGGTTAAGTCCTCTAAACCACCTCTTGGGGCCCTGAGTTTATCTACACCAAGGAGGCTTATTAGAATTTTCATTGTCTGCTGAAAACTAGGACAGACTTAGACTTAAACAACTTCCATGCCTAATTCTACCTCCTGAAATTCCAAGCACAGTTTGGATTTTTGTTCTGTTCATCTTGCCCCTTGTATAAAAGCACAGATTATGTACTACTGAGAGAGAAGAAAGGAAGAAACTGGATAGGCACAGATTAGGGTGGGTCCCCGTAAAAACTTCAGCTGCAAACTCCACAGACTGGAGTGGGAATCCCATTTCCAGGTCTGTGGACTTCCTCTTTTGCATACTTCTTCTTGATTGGCCCTTTCCAACCCTCTCCTGATTGGTGCATTTCAATCCCACACCATGGTGCCTCTCTCTGATGGGTGCTACCACAACCCAATCAGCATGCTCTCAAGACTATATAAACCCCTGACTGCAGCGGCATCATTGGTACCCCTCTTCTGAGTCGCCTCCCACTGCCAGGAGCTCCAGGAGCTTTCCTGTCTTCTAATAAATTCCTACTTAATCTCTGGTATTTGAGGCTTTCACTCTTCCTGGGTGTGAGACAAGAACCTGGAACTGAGAATTAGAAGAGCTGCTGAATTAGAAGATCTGCACACACCAGACTGGAAGAGTAGAACCCAAGAGATGAGAGTGTTTCAACACTCTTTGGGGGACCTGCTTTGCTGGCCCACTGAGCCCATGGAGCTGTAACACTTGGGGGGGAGGGAGCTGGTTCGCTGGCCCATGGAACCAGCAGAGCCTTGAACACTTTTCATGGGCTGCTCACTGGCCCACCAAATCAGAAGCGCAGTAAACACTTCTTGGGGCTCAACTCACCAACACCCGAACTAAGAGAGAGTATACCTCGGGGACTTTGCAGCTGCTGGCATCCCTGCGTTCTCGGGTGTCATCACCGTTTACCCATCCAGGCGCCATGGCATCCTTGGCCACCACGTGACACTTGGGCTGTCAGTGTAGCTTTAGGAATTGCAACATCCCTGGGGGCCCAGCTCATCAACTCACAGGGCAAACAGCTGCATCACTATTAAGCTTTATATGAATTTTAGATCAAATTCTCTTTTTTGAAGGACATTGAGAAAAATGATTTAATGGTTTTCTACAATCATTTACACATATATTTGGGCCATTGTGTTAAATAGTTGAGATGTTGCAGTAAAAAGATAAACAAGCCCTTGAGCTCACATTTTAAAGAAAAATACAGAAAACACAGAAGAATAAGTATATGTTGACTAATTGATTAAAATTATAATAACAAAAGGAAGGATATAAATATGGTGATCTAATAAAGATGAACTCGAAGTCAAGCATGGTGGCTCATGCCTGTAATTCCAACACTTTGGGAGGCAGAGGCAAGAGGATTGCCTGGGCTCAGGGGTTCGAGACCAGCAAGACCTCGTCTCTACAGTAAACCAAAATAATTAGCCCCAGGTAGTGGCATGCACCTGTAGTCCTAGCTACTTGGAAGTTTGAGGTCAAAGGGTCACCAGTAGGTCGAGGCTGAGGTGGCTGTGAGCATGCCACTGCACTCCAGCCTGGGTGACAGAGTGAGACTCCGACTCAAAAAAAGAAAAAAAGAACTGAGAGGGAAAGTAATTGTTATTCTTTTTGACTTTTAAGGAAAGTAACTCTTGAGAAGATGAAATGCAAACTGTTCTCTAAAGAATTAAGAAGGAGTCATCAATGTGAATGGTCTAGGGATGATCACAAAACAGGGCCCTTTAGGGAAAGATGATTACCTACTTTTTAAAAAAAAGATGCCCATGTGATTTGGTGAGGACAGAGGACGTTATGACAAACTTTGTTGGATATGTGAACTTGTGATTATCTGTAGGTCAAGTTCCTAAACTAGGGACTGGCATAATCCCATTTATGATTTTAGTCTGCTAATCTTGTTGCTGTATGAAGAATGTGTTATAGAGATGAAAGGCTACAAGGGAAGCAATTGCATGTTATCGTGGTACTTGATGCAAGAAGCAATGCAAATTCAGAATCCGTCGTGGTAGATGAGATTTAGATGAGCAAAGGAACGGGTTAAATATTTTGGAAAATTTGTTGATGAAACCAGCTATAGCTTATGAGAAAAACAATTATTTTCACAGCTTATTGAAAACAGAGGCTAGCTACTGAATTGAAAAGACTCCCCCAAAACAGGCTTGTAGAGTATAAGAGAATGGGAATCAAAAGTCTCATATTATATACATTCAGATTGCAATTTCTATAAATAGTTTTGGAAGAAATGGAAGATGGGCAGTTTACATAATTTTGAAGCAATATGAGATAGGCGGTTTAATGTATATGTTTAAAATTCAGGGGCAAGGTTTTTGAATGATGATATAAAATTAAAGCATAGTATAAGAGCCATTTTTATGCATACTCCATTCTAACACATTTTCTCAACTTTTCTCACATGCTGGTGTCTTGTCAATTTGTTTTCTGGGTTGTAATATCAGTTATCAGGAAATTCTCCATAACCTCAGCCCTTTTCTGATTTTTTTTTTCCCCATTTCTGTTCTAACAATAACCACTTCTCTGAAAACACAGCTTCCTTTGTAGTACATATCCCTCCCAGTGGTAACTTTTGTGTTTTATATCCCCTGGTCTCCTGGGCTTGATGTGGAGCTTGAAACTTTTTATTTCTCAATTCTACTCCCAGACTATACGCCTCCGCTTAAAAACACAGAGCTTTTAATATCACACGGAACCACATATTACTGTAGTAATGTAGAGAAACTCAGACCTCTTGCTCTTGAATATTTTAGCTCATGGCTCAGTTTAACTCTGCAACATTGCAGAAGTTATGACGACTTCAATTTATATGTATATGAACTTTCAAGCAGTTTGTGTGGCAAAGAGTGGCTGATGAGTTATTAGGATCATTTCTTTTTCCTTTTGACAAAGAGCTAGACAAGATTTACAGGTTTTCTTTATGCGGACATGGGGTTGAGTCATGGCGAGTAGAATATTAGGTGAAGATAAAAGTCTTTCGCACTGTATTTCAAAAGGTAGACATACTTTTGGAACCTAAAAGGCACCATTTTGCAAAAGGGATTTTGAGACAATGCTGATAAGTTCTTTCAGGAGATACACAGGAACAGGGAAAATGGAAGTGTATCTGAGGTCAAAAGAGAGTTGCTTTGCTCGAGTGTCTTTGATTCCTTTTATTTACTTATTTTTTATTTCAAAGGTAAATTTTAGAACGAGTTGTTATGTGAAAGAAATGTTCTTGTAGAGACAGAGGGATGAAGTTACGGATGAGAGGAAAATAGACAAAAGTCAGGCAGAAAAATGGACACAAGGCCACTGATACAAGTTGTTTGTGGATTTGATAACAAGAAAGGAGGAAATTCTCTCAGATGGAGTTCATACTCCTACAGAATTATGAAGCTAGGCCATCTGTTGAGATTGTAGTCAGGAAAGAGGTGATAGGTTGAGAAGAAAACAATAAAGCAGCACTTTCTGAAGGGCAAGACCCAGGGTTTCCCTCTTGATGTAACTTTAAAAAAAAAAACTTACCTATTTAGAGAAGGCGTTTTCTGACACCCATTTTACCACATGGTTAGAAATCTGTTGAGATGAGTTTTTCCAAAATTCATTCTATCACGGACTACCATCCTACCGTTTCTACAGAAATATGCTCTGATACTTTCATCAAAAATATATGTATTTCCGAAATACATTTCACCCTTTAGAACACAATGAAAATTCGAAAATCTGTTCATTGAGAGTGACTGAAAAAACAGTAGTATAAAACGGATTCTTTGCTGTGATCGCATCACTGGCCTATGTGTCAAGAAGAGAAAACTTCTTGGGAGGAGTTATAAATATAATGTTTCAGACACTGAGGTACTAGCTAATTTTAGTCTCAGAAAAAAAAATCAGATGCCTGAAATTCAAAAGGGTTTTAAATTACTAAAGCTTTCGAAGTTTCTTTGAACGCTGGATACATACCAGAAAGTTGAACCATCAAACTTTATTCATTAACAAAAATGGAGTAAGGCACTTATTATTCATATTATAGTCCTTTTGCAGGTTCGAAAAATAGGCCTACATAATGAACATTTGTATACCTAACCCTGAATTGTACCCCACATTTTTAAAATTAAAAAATTTAAAAAAAGAAAAATAAGCCTAAAATGGCTACATAATTTTTCCAAGGTTGTGTATATAGTTAGAGGAGAGGCGAAACTTGTTCTGAAAAGTCTTCTTATAAAGCACAGCTCTTGCTTTCTATGTATAGAGCTTACCATTTTATACATTACCTCATAGAATGTTCTATTTTTTTGCCAAATAAATTATTATACAAGGCTTTTCTCCCATATTGATTTGAAAAGGCATCTTGATTTTAGAAATGGTAACATACAAAAGAATTAATCACATGATTTAGAATTAATAAAACAAGGCAATTGAAAGCAAATCTCATGAGTTAAGTAATATCGGTTTTATGGATTAGGGAACAGAGTACAAAAGAGAGTTAATCACCTTGCTTTGGTGACAAAGTTTGTGAGAAAGTTGCAGTCAAAAATATATCCTTATAACATTGAGACATATTCATTTAGACATTCAACTATTTCTTATGTCATTAGTGAAACACCTGAAACTATGATTTCTAGGTATTTGCACAACTTCTTCTATTTTGAGATCATTCCATTTTTTAAAAGTAATTTTGTGCCTATTCTCATTGTGATAAAAATTAAAATCCTTGGCTGGGTGCGGTGGCTCACACCTATAATCCCAGCACTTTGGGAGGCTTAGGCAAGAGGATTGCCTGAGCCCAGGGGTTTGAGACCAGCCTGGGCAACATCATGGCAAAGACTCATCTCCAGAAAACAAAACTAGCTGACTGTGGTGACACACGCCTGCAGTCCCAGCTACACAGGAGACTGAGGTGCGAGGATGGATTGCCTCAACTCAGGATCAACTATTTGTATTTTAAGAATTAAAAATAGAGCCTCTGTTCTCAGGAGTCTGTTTGGGAGGATGAGGTGGGATTACTTGAACACAGGAGTTTGAGACCCTCCTGCAGTCTGGTAACTTAGCAAGCCACTCTTTCTAAAACAAAAGCAAAAACAAACAGACAAAAAGGCCGATCTCTTGATTCTTGATTTAATACTCAGGGAAAGATCCTAACTACATTAAGACTGGATGCCACATTGGAGTCCCAGGACAAGAAATGCCCAAGCTACTTTCCATAACAGCGCAGTGTGGCACCCTGATGCAAAATCAACACCGGCTTAGCAGAAAAAAGCCTGGATCTGGGTTGTTGCAAGTAGGTAGGGGAGTTCACACACTTTGTGAACTGTATAGGCCTCTAGATTTTGATGACATTTTTATTGCTGCAATTTTTTTCTTGTTTGTTTGAAATATTCAAGCTAGGCCTGACCTACAAGGATGTGATTCTGAATCTCCTGTCTACCTGGGATTTAGATATTCCATGTCATTTAAATAGGAAAAGGAAGACAGATATGATCTTGCCCCCACAAGATCAAAAGTGCCAAAGCCTGACATTCAAGTCAACTTTTGTTTTATTGGCAGACAAGCATAGCTGAGAAGAGAGCAAAAGCTTCCTATCTTGCAGTGGGTCCTGGCAGGGAGGCACACCAGTGTATAAAGTTGAAGGTGACAGTAATAAAGAGGAAAGAACTGTAGTAAAGAGGAAAGGTGGCAGGGCAAATCCCAGGGGCTTGAAATCAGGCAGAAGGAGGAACACAGAAGTCAACCAGGGTCAGACGCTGATTCAGGTTGTTAATAATAGAAGGTCCACGTGAGGTACTCAAGGGAGGCGCTCAAGAAACCATTTATTTGGTTAAGTTTTATAGGAAATAAAAAATAAACAGGAGCAGTCATAATGTTCAGGCATCTAATCATCAGGCTCCTACTTTATTTGTTTAAAAAGGGAGCATACTTGCTAAAAGTGATTCTTTTGCTGTTGAAAGGAGATGCTTCTATCTTATGGATTGGATATTAAGCTTTGAGTTTACAAAGCAACTTTGTTACACCTTTTTTTTTTTAATTGGAGTCTCACTCTGTTGCCCAGGCTGGAGTGCAGGGGCACAGTCAAGGCCACCACAACCTCCACTTGCTGGGCTCTGGCGATATTTCTGCTTCAGTCTTCCACGTGGCTGGACCTACAGGCACGAGTCACCATGCCCGGCTAATTTTTTGTGATTTATTGTAGAGACAAGGTCCCCCAAGTTGTCCAGGCTGGTCTCAGGCAATCCCAAATTGCTGGCATGAGAGAATGAGCCACCATGCCCGGCTGCTACGCTTTTTTCTATATATACAAATATACAGGGACTGAACTAACTAGTGGTCAAAACAGAAGCAAACCAAAGATTCAGTGGATTGTCAAGATGTTAAACTTTTTCATATTGTCAAGTAGTAGACAATATGAAAAAGTTGCACACTAAATTAAAATATTTACTTACATATTGAGAAATTAAACCTTAAGTTGAAATCTAATGGAAACGCTAAGGGCAAATCTAAAGCACAAAAAGTACAATGTTCCACCATTTACACTTTGCTGCAGCATATAGTAGGCAATCAATTAAAGCTGGTTGAGGCCAGGCATGGTGGCTCAAGCCTGCAATCCCAGCAATTTGGAAGGCCTAGGTGAAGGGATTGCCTGAGCCCAGAGGTTTGCGACCAACCTGGGCAACTTGGTGAGACCTCGTCTCTACAATAAACCAAAAAATGAGCTGGATGTGGTGGTGCGCACCTATAGTTCCAGCTACTTGGAAGGCTGGGGTGGAAGGATGGTCTGAGCCCGGCAGGTCGAGGCTACAGTGGCCATGAGCATGCCACTGCACTCCAGCCTGGGTGATGGAGTGATACTCTGACTCAAAAAAAAAAAAAAAATGCTGGTGGGACTTTGCAAGCAAGGAATTAATATGAGACCTTGAATCACAGTTGTTGATTTTCCCCTCATTTTATGATGATAATATGAAAATACCTGAAAATGTTCAGAGTCAGACATTTCTGAAATCACAGAATACAGGCGATGCTCGCACATTGATGACCCTAAACAATGTACTCAATTCAATTCACAATCTTTTAAATGGCTGGAAAAAAATGTGAAAAAAATAAATAACATTCATGACTTGTAGGTAATATTAGTTTGGAGACTTGGGAGACTAAGTCTATTGTACAACTTTGGTAAATTAGAAAGAAAGTTAATTAAACCAGCAGAAATCTTAAGTAATTCAATGCTGTTTATAAGGAAAGAAATATTTTAATGTACCCATTGTTTGCAAATGCATTCTGTTGGGGATGGCAAAATAACAATTTCAAGTAGTTTTAAAATGTAACTAAATTACTTTTTTTTCAGTTGGAACAGCTAAATAAATGATACAAACCAGTATATTTTTTTAAAAGATTACACGGATTCTGAAACTTTTGTATATTGTTCAAGAGTGTATCGCTTAAAAATATTATCTAGCCAGTTATTATTGGTTCATACATTATTCTGAAACAGTCAAAAAAATCCATTATTGCAACATTGTTAATGATGCTACTAGCGACATTGATGATAGAGATGCTGCAATGGCATTGGTAATCACGATGATAGCTAATTTGGAGTGTATGCTCTGTCCCAAAACAAACCTATGCCATAGATGTTAGAATCTCCACATTTTTCCCAAGAAGAAAAGAGGCTGAGAGAAAGTAAATAAATTGCTCAATGTTACACATGAGTTTGTTCACCACAGCTAAAATGTGTCCATCTAATGTAATGCTAAAGTCCTGTGCTTACCCAAAACCAATTATAATTTCAATCATAGAAATCACATCTTTTTGTTCTCGAGTAATTCATGAGAAAATTTAGTCTGACATTTCTAGTCTAGTTTTTAACATGAGTCCAATAGCCTTGAAATGTTATAAAGTCAAAATGTATATAGTTAGACATAAAATAAAAGACTAGTAATGACCAACATTAAGCTTATAAAACTTTTGTGTTCAGATTAATGAATTATGAGCCATAGTACTAAGTTTGCATTAATATAAATATTACTTAAATCCTGCTTATTTTCTAGTCATATTACCAAATTTTAGTTCATTGCATATTTGTCAGTACTATTAATAGTTACTGTTTGCTCTGTGTCCATATGACCTGGCATTGCATTAGAGGCTCTAAAAACTTACCACTAAAACTAAACAGCACTCATTATAGATAGGAAAAAATTAAAAGCCTAAAAGCCTTTCTTTTCTATGATTACTCAGAATCCAGAACTGGAAAATAGCAGTGTTTAGATTCAGTGTCTAGATACTAAATTGCTGTCCTTTGGCTATATGACAAGCATATTAAAAGTCAGGATAATTTTTGATAGAACAGACAAGAGTTCCTATCATTGAAATTTCAGTGCCGCCATAAGAGGAAAAGAAACAAGTGAGAAGCTTATAAAGGATATTAACTCTTGTAATGGATATTTAGTCTAGCAAAAAGTAAAAATGTGCATTCTTACTGGCTGAAATCAGTATTAGTATAACCATGAAATAAAGAAATAAAAGAGAGCAATGTAAGTCCATTTCTGTGGAGCTACAAAATACTTCTTTAGAAAAAATGTAATTGTGCAGTGCATGACCTTAGATTTACTGGTATGACCATAGAATTGTAGACTTTTAAAGGACTGAGTTTTCTCATCTCAACAATGAGGTAGACGATGTTTTTTGATGGTCTCCCCGGGTGACGTACGATAATGATATCATTTCTATCATTCTATACTGTTGGCAAGGGTCACAAAATGTCTTCTCGTTCAATCCCACATATGACAATGGATTCCTTGTGCCACATCCCTGCTATGTACTAGAAAAAGTTAACTGTAGTAGATAAAAGTCTGAGTTTTCAATGTCAACTGTGTCCTAAATAGCCACGGGATTTTGGGCAAAGCATTTATGATGTCTGAGTTTTAATTTTTTTATTGTAAAAATAGAAAGAGTAATAACACTGACTATACACAGTATACACTTCAAAGTTTGGCACTCTCCCTCAAAAACAGTAGGCTCCAAAAATCGTTCCAATAATAATGATAATGACGATGATCATAAAAGTGAGTTACTTATGAATTATTTACTTACTTAACTCTGCAATATATTCCTTGCTGAACAATATTTTTTCCTGTGCTATAAATTTCTTTCTTCAGATGAACTTAAACAACATACTATCCTTTGTGTTCTACTCTTCCCTGGCTAGCTTTTCCTTCTAAAGAACATATAATTGTATTTTTTACCCAGTTATTCTATTCGTGAGTTATTATCTTCTCATCACTGCTAAACTGTATGACTTTCAGCATTTACAGAAAGCATTCCACAACTATTTTACATAAAATGATTTATTTTTTCAACATATAATTCCAAAGAAGTCTTTTTTCTTCTATCACTGTGCTCTTATATTGCACATAATTTTATTCTTTACTAAATGCATAATTTATATTCCATATTTCTCATAGTATCACCTATCATATACTAATAATACTGTGCTTGACTAACATTCTCTAAATAATGTCTCTTTATTTTTAAGTTTGACAATAGGATGGACTAAACATAGAAAGAAGTAGTGAGTTTCTGGGTGAGGAGTTAAAAAAACCAAGGCAACATTTCTAGAAGTTCATGGAAAACTTCAGAAAAAGTTAAACTGCAGAATTAAATCTCTACTGCCTAACTCCAATAAAGACATGAGATTATTTTTTTCTTAGATTTATGAGAAAATTGAATTGGCCTACATTCTATTTACTTCTGAACAAGGCATACAAATAGCACTTTAATTACATGAACGTAATGAAAAGAAATTTAAAACCTGAGAAGTCAGTGTATTCAAAGTCACAACAGAATGTGTTTATATATTGTATTTATTACAGCATGTATTTTAATTTTTTTATTATAATTTTATCTGCCCTTAATCAGCAAAAACTTGTCCACAATATTTTCAAAATTAACCTCCTGTATATCATGTTCTGGGAAAAAAAAACCTTGAGGTTAGATTAAATGTGTTTATATAGGAGTACACACATTTTTCCTTTTGGCTTCAGGCTGCATTATGCCTCTACGTGACATTATTATATTCAGTCTTTATTGAAGGATTTGATTTTATTCACTGTGGTTTTCTTTTTTGGACTAATTCTGAATTGTTTTAAATCATATGTTAAGCTATTACGTATTTGATTACTGAGTTTGTTGGGATTGCTAACATTTTGTGCCTGAGGAAAGTGCCTCATTTGTTTCAACCAAATCTCAGTCCAGGTTCTAGGTCTTTCACTTATAAGGGATCCAAGCAGCAAGGTAAGTCCAGCGCAGTGACAGCATGTCAGAGGGTTAACTCCAGGTATAATAGAAAGGGTGTTCTATGTCTAGAAGAAATTTGCAAGTGAGCTCCTAATAGCTGACAGAAATCCAGTTTGCAGGCAGTTTATCGAAAGACCTACATATTTTTAGTTTCATAGTCGCCTCACCTAACTCAATGATTAAAGAGTTGTAAGTGATAAATGATCATCTCAGAAAGACTGATTGAATTAAAGTGCGGTAACACGTATTGATGACAGTTACTATTCCTGAGAAAATTGAAGTAGTCTGAGGCTGATGACATTGTTATTTCATAGTCAAACCACAGAAGAAATGAGAAAGACATAAATGTCTAGATTTAAACATTCAATTGACTGTATTTATACTTCAGTTTAAATGGTAAAAAAAAAAAAAGGAATCTAACCTTGAGATAAAATAAACGTCCTTCCAAATAAATTCTGTAACCAGCCTAAGTTTATTAGATGATCACATTTCCCCTTTACTGACGAAAAGCCTCTAATGAGATTTTATAAACTTAGAAGCACAAACATTACTTATATTACTTATGATTAATTTAATCCCCAACAAGTGACAGCGAATAGAAATATATCAATTTGCAGCATGAAATCAAGATTGAGTGAATTAATTAGTATGTACATTTAACCCAAAGAAAAAAAAAAAAAAAGCAAAGTGGTGTGGGTTTGAATCATTAAATAAACAGTAAACAAACATTGGGATTTATGATATTCTTATGAAAAATTATTTCTAAAACTTGTGATTTGCAAACATCACTGTGTCTTCTCATACTATATGTTAATATATAGTATTTATATATAGACAATTTTATATGAAACTATGTATACAGACATATATATACAGCCTGAATTATATATGTGTGTATAAAAAGCTGCAAACTTATATATAATATACTTAAAGTTTATAAATAAAACTATATAAATGTTTATATATGTATGTGAAGTAATTATACCATATCAATTATGTAAGTGATTTTACTATAAATGTCACTTATTAAGGGAGTGTGTAATTGAAAATCTTTATTTTTAATTGAGGCATGAAGAAAATGTAAAAGATCAAAAACACATAAAATTGTGAAAAGTAACATGATGTTAGCAATACTCTTTTAAAATTATATTTGTACCTATGTAAAACCCTTTTATTTGATATGGGATTAAATAGATATTTCTTGAGCATCTATTATGTGTCCATCACTATTCTAGAAGATTTAAATGTATAAACATATTAAATCTCTTTTACCTCGAAAATTTTATTCTATTTTATTTTTTTGAATTGAAGTCTCGCTCTGTTACCCATGGTAGAGTGCAGTGGCACGCTCATGGCTACCGCAGACTTCCAAGTAGCTGGAACCATGGGCACGTGTCCCCATACCTGGTTAATTTTTTTACTAGCTGTAGAGATGAGGTCTTACCATGTTGCCCAGGCAGGTCTCTCAGATGATACTTCTGCTTCAGCCTTCCCCGTAGCTGGAACCACAGGCCCAATCACCATGCCCAGCTAATTTTTCCAAGTTTATTGTACAGATGAGGTCTCACCAAGTTACCCAGGCTGATCTTGAACCCCTGGCTCAGGCAATCCTCTTGCCTCTGCCTCACAAAGTGCTGGGATTCCAGGTGTGTGCCACCGCACCCAGCCAAAAGTTATTTTATTAAAAAAAAAAAAAAAAAACTCAAGGTATGAAAGTTGAAGAAAATACAAATAACTTTTATTTTTTGAGCCACTTAAGACTAAGTTTCTGACAAGATGCTTCATTACCACTACATACTTTATTCTACATTTTCCAAAAAGGAAGGGCCTTTTTCAATATAACATGACACAGAGAACCAGAAAGTTAACTGGAATCACTATAACTTTGGGCCTCATTCCAGTTGTGCAAACTATATCAATAGTATTCTTTGTAGAAAATGGTCTAGCTCAGAAGCATGGGTCTCATTTGGTCATCCTGTCTTTTTCGCCTCCTTCAAACTGGTACAACTCTGCAGTCTTTCTGTGACTTTCACTACTTTGATATTTTGACAGGAGAGTTTTTTTTTCCTTTTTGGGGGGGGTAAAATATTTTTTATTCTATATTTGTTAATTTTTTCTGATGATAAGGCTAAAGTTTAAATTGAACATCACAGAAGCTATGCTGAATTATTTTTTTGATTATTAAATTGACACATGATTATTGTACATATTTATGGGGTATAATGTGATATATTTTGATATGGGTATACACTGTGTAATAATCAAATTTTAATAAGACCTTAAAAAAAACAATAAAGGCAAAAAAAATAGATGAATGAATTATATTAAACTAAAAAGCTTTTGCACAGCAAAGAAAACAACTTACAAATTGGGGAGATAATCTACAAAATAGGAGAAAATATTTGCAAAATATTAATCTTATAAGAGATTAATATTCATAATATTCAAGGAACTCAACAGAAAAAATTTCAATTCAAAAATAGGTAAATAATAAAAATAATAGACATTTCTCAAAAGGAGACACAACCAACAAGATTTTGAAAAAATGATCAACATCACTAATTTTCAGGAAAATGCAAATCAAAATCTCAATGAGACATCATCTCACCTTACTTAAAATGGCTATTATCAAAAAGACAAAAATTAATACATCCTGGTGAAAATTCAAAGGCAACTCTTTTACACTGTTTGTGGGAATGCAAATTAGAATAGCCATTATAGAAAAACAGGATAGTTTTCTTAAAAAACTAAAGAAGAAAAAATCATATTCAATCTTCTTAGTGTCAACTAAACATAAAATCCTAAGTCCTCCACCAACTGAACAGAACTCATCTTGACTAAAGGAGGAACCACAGAAAAACTTTAAAATCTTAGTTTCTCGTGATGAACAGGATGGAAGATCAGACAGGTCTTGTTATACACCCTCCATTTCATGGTTTAGAGACCACAACTGAGCAGCATTATTGTTAAAGCAGAGAACATAAGACTGGCAGAATAGACTCTAAGTGGAAATAAGACACCAATCTATAAACAAGGACCTAAGACCATGCCAAGTAAGGATTAAGTCATGTATTCCTACACTTAGAGAATAAACTATGTTCTAACCGCCACAAGGTTTTTCTTTTTTCTCCAGCAGTTAAACAAGCACCGGCCTCCAGATAAGCAATATTCAAACAATTGCAACTCGTCCAGCTCACAGATGCTGACTAACTGAATGCCTGTCCACCAGCCGTGACTACAGTTTTGATTGGCCAAGAGACAATTTCATAACTTTCTCTTATTAAGAAGACCACGGAGCATGGGTTGGCCCTGACCAGTTTATGGACACTGCACCCGTGTGTGCCTTGCATCCTGAGACCTTTCAACATTTAGGGCTAAACGTGAACATGGCTCCTAGGCAACATGCACGTTTGTGCAATACACATACATCAGGACCACATTCATGAATATTCATAGCTTCTACTGTAATCTGTTGACTATGTATGTTTAACCTACCGGTTCAGCATAAAACTCCTAACCTGACCTCTTCGCCTTCCCCAGCCTTGACTCCTTTGAAATGTCTGTCTCTGGTCTTGGCCAGAGATGCACTTCCCGGCTGCGGTATAGCCACCTTGCAGGCTATTTAACTCCTTCTAAGAAATAAAGTCCCTCTTCCACTTTTCTAAACGTATAAATTGCGTTGATTTTTTCCAGTTAACAGTACCAACCTTATTTAGCAGGTTATTTATACACCTTATTTTAAAATGAGAAAATTAAGAAGAAGAGAAGTTAAGTAATTTCTCCAAGGTCACAGATATATTAATTGTCAGGATACAAACAAAAGTGTTTCGATCAATCTATTGCACAAGATTATATTCACTAAGCTATACTGCTTCCCTAAATCTTATTGCTGGATAATTAAAAGCCACTTTAATGGGAATATGGTGATTCTAAAGCTAGTAATATGTCATTTGGCTAAAGTTCCTGAATTCATAGGAATGGAAATATAAAATCCTTATAAGTACCACAGAAATTTAGTTTTATAAGTTTGTAATTAGCATAACCCCAAAAGAGAAGAATCTGTGAGCAGAAATGGTTGTAAATGTTAGGCTAAAAAGTCAAACTCTTTGTTATTAATTGCTAAATTTCCAAACACAATTAAAATGTGCCTACTCATTGAGAATCTCCACAATAAAGTGTTTTTCAAACTTGAAACACTTTTTGTTAATTTTCCTCATGAGAGTTGAACTCTGAGGAACATTTAACAAAATGTTGTTTTAGGGGACTTTTTAATGACCCTATGTATATTATGCCATTTGGTCCTGAGCTATATAATCAGATGACAGAGGAAAATTAATGCTCATTAGGCCAAGTTAAAGCAATTGATCTATGGAAGTGTACTGATTCAAATGCAGTTTTAAGGAAAGAAAAATGCTAAAAAATAAACAGATTAAACTCAAAAGATGAAACAGAGAAAAAAAAAATAGCAAGCCAGAGGAACAATATGGATGTATGCAGTGTTAAAACTGGCAGAATTATGGCAGAATACAAAAAGAAAATTAAAATATACTTTATAAAGATTTAAAAACATACACTATGTAAATAAAATATACAACAAAAGACAAGAGATTATGTGTACAACATACATTTTTAAATGATAGTTTATGGGTTTCAGTTTATATGCAGAATATAGTAAGATATAGTGTAGTCCTATACTCCCACTCCAAGAAGTAAGGATACATTTTTTAAAATCATACTTTATTTTTTTATTTTTTAGTTCTTAGAAAGCAGGATTTATTGAGAGGACAGAAAAGCTCCCACAGTGGGAGGGGACCGAAAGGAGTTGCCAACAAAAATCATACTTGAAAATTCATCAGAGGTCTATGAAAGCAGTGAGAGCAAGATAATTATGATTTCAAAAAGCGGTAGTCATTCTGAGGTGAATAAACAATCATTGGCAATTTTCTGCTTGAAGAAAGTTGTTGATTCTAGGTTCAGACAGAGGATTTGGCTTGCCCATTAAAAGAACTCTCAATGGAGATTTTAAAAAAACAGCAAGAATTTTGCTAGTTTCACAGGAATTACCTGTAAGTTTGAAAACTGGAGGGGTCACAGATGTATTCACTTCTCTTTATAAGCACCAAGAGTAACCTTCCCTTTCAACCCTAAATGTTTTTTGAAAATCACCGATAGAGGCAGATAAATAGGAGAACAAGCATACGGATTCATTATTAATGTGTAAATGAAAGCCTTCAGAATGAAGTCCCAAAGATACAGAGAAAATTGTACATTTTGATACCTATTTTAGCAAAGTATGGACAGCCATGTAGAAACAGGATGGGACAAAAATGGTATATACTAATATGAATAAACTGAGTGGGGAAATCCAGTAAAGTCTGTCTAGAATCGTCTGGGCCTCTCTGTGCATGCATCTCTTCTTTCTTTGGGTGTGGGGAGAACCCTTTCCCTAACAGGGGTTATATGACTTGCAGTGAAATAAGGTAAGTCAGATCATTTATTTTTAGCCAGTTTTTACACTCAAAGGCGAAGGGCTAGGGTAATATTTTTAGATTTTATGGCTGGCTCGGGAGAAGAAAAGTTTTTGTGTCTTGACTTGCCTTATAGCTAGCCTTGGGGAAAATAGGAGAGACAGGAAGGTAGAAGGTCAGAGAAAAACGTTTGCTTCTGAGGCCTTGATTTGGGGTATTGCGTTTCATCAGATTTCAACATTCTCATCAGATACTGGCTGAGTTTAGGGGATACAAATGGGTGTGTGGGGAAATGGTGTGTGGGGAAATGAGACTGATGACTTTTAAAAGATAAATAGAAACCTGCAAAAACTTGATAGTACTTAGAAGACCATGTACTGCTGAATAAAGGAACTGGGGTTAAATTTTCAATAGTCACAACTAAATAATTCACAGTCTTTCAGGTAAAAGATGAAGAAAACATCAGATTCTTCATTAAGAGGCTAGAAATAACATTAATAATAAACATTAATAAACCAGCGATGCATAGATTAAAGCTTCAACCGAGCTTAAATCGGCTCAGTCCTGGAGGGTGTTACTATCTCTGCCTAACAGGAAAAGAAAAAAATAAGAATCTTCTTTGGTAGAAGATATTCTTTGGAACATTCTTAGTTATTTTACGAAAGAAAAACAGCTAGTTAAAAATCAAGCATTACTACACATATAAAGAAAGATAAAATAGAATAGAAAATTAAGAAAAAACAGAAAATTATTTGATTCATACGTCTTATTTAGCAAACAAGGACTTAATCATTGTCACTATGTTAAAGAAAATAAAAATATCAACAAAACATAAAAGCACAGATAATTTCAACAGAAATTGGAATCTGTAGGAAAAAATGAAATGGACATTTTAGAACTTAAAAGAAATCTGAGACTAAGAATTGATTAGCGAAACATACAAGCAAATCATAGCAGCAGTCAGAATTATTAAAATCAAAGTCCAGCCAATATAAAATACTTTAAGTGAAATAAAAACAAAGTAGATTGGAAAAACAAAAGAATAAATATATTTTTACACAGTGCTGCCTAACATATGTGCTACTGGATTTAAGGAGCATAAGAGAGAATTATGAGACAGATTAAGAACATTAATCTGTTCTTAATTATGTGAACCTATGTGATCCCATTATGTGAACCCATAATGACGGAGAAGTTTCCAAACTTGATAAAATATATCAACCCACAGATTCAGAAAACAGTGAATCACAAAAGGGATAAATAAATAAATAAATAAAAAGTCCACACATCCAAGAACATTACTAAACTGCTAAAAACCAAGGAGAGACTGAAACAGAAAATTACAAAAGTAGTCAGAGAAAAGTAAATACGTGTTTGAAAGAGAAACCACGAGACTAATAGCCAATTTTCTACAGAAAATCTGCAGTCATATTTTTTAAAGCTAAAAAAAAAAAAAAAAGAATCAGTATGTATTGTAGACCTTAAAAAACTGTTTTTGAAAAATAAGGCAAATCAGAAAATATTTAAGACAATGTATTTCCAGGAAACATTCAATAAGATAATTACTTGAGTGTTTTTCAAGCTGAAGGAAAAGATTACAGAAGGAAACTGATCTGAAGAAAGAAAAAGACATAAAAGGATAAATATATCATTGAACAAAAAATACATTGCCAATTTGCAACAACATAAAAATTATTTGCTAGTTTCCAATATATACACAAGTAAAATATATGACAATAATTGTTAAAAAATAGAGGGCAATGAGATAAATTGCTACAAAATTTTTGTTTTTTTTTTCAAGAAGAGGTAGGAATAATGATAGACAATGTAATCTTTAGGTTAACCACTAAAGCAATCATGTGAGGATGTATAACTAAATGCTAATAGAGGAGAAAAATGAGTAAAAGCTATATTAAACGAAAAGATAGCAAAGGAGGAGAAATAAAAGATAAAGAACAGATGGGACAAAAAAAGAAAAACAGTAATGAGATGCTAGAATTAAATCCAACTCTTTCAGATACTTCAAAAATTATAAATAATCTACATAATATAATTAAAAATAAAAAGCTTTAAAATGTCTAATGATTAATCTTAACAGAATTTCAAATTAATTGAAAATGCACAAAATCTCTATGAGAAAAATTTTAAGCTCATAAAACATAGATGATAGATGATAGATAGATAGATAGATAGATGATAGAGAGGTAGATAGAAATAATGTGTAAATACATTATACCACAGACATAGAATATCTGAATAAAGGGGAAGAAATGTATTCATTTTGGATAGGGTGATTAATATTGAAACAGATCAATTCTCCCCAGTATTTTTATAAATCAATACAATTGCTTTATGATTTGTGGTTAAATATGTATTTTAAAAGAAAAACTACGTTAACCTTTAAAAAGAAGAATTAAGAAGCTGAACTTGTTTTTGCAAATTTTAAGACATACTTCAAAGCCATAGACAAATAATTGGGAGAAGAATATGAAAATAACTTCAGAAAGTTGAATAAATATGATAATCAACAATCGATCAGAGAAGGACAGATTCTTTTAAATTAGAAGTTGTTGAAAAAGTACATACTATATGGAGAAAAATAAAACTGGATCTCTACCTAATGCTAGAATCAAAATACGTTCTAGATGATTAAGATATAACTATTTAGGATGAGCCATAAAGTATATCAAAGAGAATGGAACACATTTCATCAATTAGTAGAAAAGTTTCTTTCTTAGAAACACAACTATAAGATACCTAGACTACATGGCCCCAAATTACTAATTTTAGTATACCAAAATGCAAGTTTCATGGCCAGGGAGATATGCTAGGGGAAAAAAAGGGAGAGACAGGGCTTAATGTCTAGAATATACAACTATTTCTTGTATAGCAAGAGTGCACTATAACTCCAATATAAAAATTTAAGTCAGAACTGTCAATTTGATTCTGGATTAAGATGGCTGAAATGAGACAGCCAGAGTAAGTTTCTCTTACAGAGTAAACCAGGATAGTTTTCCTTAGTGCCCACAGAGGAACGATCTATCAGCACCCCCACACGCTTCAAAAGGAGTGATGATAACCACTTAGAGCAAAGAAGAGGAAAACATTCCACTACACTGAGATGGAACTGGACAGACTCTTTCCTGTACTACCACAGACCACCACAACCTTTGGACACAGTGAGAAAGGTAAGTGACGGGAGTTTGGGAACTCTGTGCTCCTGCTATGAACTTGCAGTGCTCCCTGGGCCTTGTGGAACCTCAGCTCTCATGGGAAGCTGCCTCCATGATAGCCTGTGTTTGCTGTGGAATGGTGCAGGAAAAAAAGCCTTGAGCAGCGCCAGTCACCATTTCCCAAGAACTCAACCCTTGGAGCCTGGAGCGACTGTTGACTGTTTTCTAGCCAGCTTGGAAGAAAATGAGCCCCGAGGTCAAACTCTGCAGCTGCAGATGGTTTTTGGGGGCAGGTTGCCTGAGAACACCTGAGGCCCTGAGGCTAGCTGCACCTTCACATTCAGATTATAGATGCCTGAGGCCAAGGGGGGAGCCTGGTGGGATGTATCACTATACCAACCTGTCACTCCTTTTAGGCTGGCTCTGTACAATAACATTACCTAAGTGGTCCAGGACTCCCCTGTAGTTCTCACTGGGGCAGCTAAGTGTTCACCCTTGTGGGGTGTTTCATCTCCTTTTCCCTGCAATGGCTCAGAAAACTCAAAACCAACAGGAAACTTGGAGATCCCCAGAGCCCCTCCATCAGCCTAGGTTGGCTGGGCATTTTTTTGGGACAACACTCGCCAAGGAGAAATCCTACAGCCACCATCATAGCTGGCTTCTTCCCACAAGTGCCTCCCCCTGGTGAGAGGTCAACAGTTAAGCCAAACGCATGAGATACAATACCTCCACTTAGGGAAGGCCAGATCCCATGTGCCAGGTATTAGTATTTTCCAAGCCACTCTGGCTACTCAGAAAGCTGTGAGCCAGTGCAGATACACAGCACAGGAATGCCACATCTGGCAATTGAGAAACTCATCATACCAAGGCTGTATATAACCAAGGGAACCCTACAGTCCCTGCTTCAGCCCTCTACCATCCTCAAATAGGAAGAAATTGTCTACCTAAATGAGAAGGAACCAGAAAAATAATTCTGATGATATGAAAAAACAGAGTTCTCCAACACTCACAAAAAACCACACCAATTCTTCAGCAATGAAGTCTAACCATAACGAAATTGTTGAATTTCTAGACATAGAATTCAAAAGATTGATAAGAAAAGTGGTCAATGAACTTCAGGAGCAAGTTAAAAGCCAACACAAAGAACAAACAAATATGCCTATTCAGGACAAAGATGATAAATTATCCTAAGTGATGCAGACACTTTAAAAAAAAAAAAAAAGCTGTAATTCTGGAAATAAAAGAAGCATTAAGGGGAACTACAAAATGCAGTGAAAAGTTTTAACAGCAGACTAAAACAAGTAGAAGAAAGAATCTTGGAATTTCAAGACAAGGCTTTTGAATTAACTCAATCAGACAACTAATCCAGAATAGCCAAACCAATCCTAAGCAAAAAGAAGAAAGCTGGAGGCATACACTATCTGATTTTAAATTTTACTACAAGGCTGTAGGAGCCAAAACAGCATAATACTGGACAAGAGCTGACACATGGACCAGAGTAGAGAATCCAGAAAAGAACTTAAATACCTGCAACAAACTGATCTTTGACAAAACAGACAAAAATATATGCTGGGGAAAAGACACCCCATTCAACAAATCGTGCTGGAAAATTGGATAGTTACATGCAGAAAAATGAAACTTGATCCATATCTCTCCCCATATATAAAAATTAACTCAAGATTGATTAAAGGCTTAAATGTCAAACCTGAAACCATGAAAATCCTAGAAGAAAATCTAGGAAAGACTCATGGACATCAGCCAAGGCAATTAATTTATGACTTAAACTACAAAAGCAAATGCAACTAAAACAAAAATAAATAAATGGAACTTAAACAAAAAAGCTTCTGCACAGCAAAATAAATAATCAAGAGAGCATTCAGGCAACCTACAAAGTGGGAGATGATATTTGAAAACTATACATCTGACAAAGGGCTTATATTCAGCATCTACAAAGCACTCAGACAAATCAGAAAGAAAAAAGAAAATAACCTCATTAAAAAGTGGGCAAACAACATGAATAGACATCTATCAAAAGAAAATATGCAAATTGCCAACAAACACATGAAAAAATGCTCAACTTCACTCATCATCAGGGAAGTGTAAATTAAAACCACAATGAGATACCACCTTACACTGGTCAGAATGACCATTATTAAAAATATCAAAAAATGATAAATGCTGGTGCAGAAGTGGAGAAAAAAGGAGCACATATACACTGTTGGTGGGAGTGTAAATTAGTACCACCTCTATGGAAAGCAGTATGGATATTACTCAAATAACTAAGAATAGATCTACCATTTGATCCAGCAATCCCTCTGCTAGGTATCTACCCTAAGGAGCAGAGGCTGTTACAGAAAAAAGACACCTGCCCCACATGTTTATCATGGCAAAATTCACAACTGCAAAGATGTGAAATCAGCCTAAATCCTCATCAACCGATCAGTGGATAATGAAAACGTGATATACATTCATCACGGAATACTACACAGACATAAAAAAGAATGCAAACATGTGTTTTGCAGCAACATGGATGGAGTTAAAGTTCATCCTCCTAAGTAAATTGACTCAGAAACAGAAAACCAAGCATTGTATATTCTCACTCATATGTGGGAGCTCAACAGTCATAAAGATAAAAATAATAGACATTGGGGACATCAGTAAAAGGGAGGGGTAGGGAGAAGGGATTTTAAGGTTCAGAAACTACCTACAGGGCACAATGTTCACCATCTGAGGAATGAACCACCTGAGACGCAATCTCCACCACTAGACAATGTGTCCATGTGATGAATACATGTGTACCCTCGAATCTAAAATAAAAATTTAAAAACTGTCAATGTAAAACCCCCAAATTAATACATATATGACTAAATGCTCATATTATTGATCATTAGATGAATAAAAATAAAATTTTAAATGAGATATCATTTCAGAAATAAGAAATGGACAAAAATAGAAATCTCCACTGACGAAGATATTGGGACAGGGACCCTTTGCATGCTCCTAGGGAGTAGAATGAACTAAAGCAGCTACTCTAGGGAACAATTTGGCATCACACAATTTTTTTTTTTTTTTTGATTTGGAGTCTCACGCTTGTCTCCCAGGCTCATGGCCACCGCAGCCTCGACCTGCTGGGCTTAGGAGATCCTTCCGCCTCAGCCTTCTGAATTGCTGGAATTACAGACACACTCCACCATGCCTGGCTAATTTTTTAATTTATTTGTAGAGACAAGGTCTCACCAAGTTGCCCAGGCTGGTCTCGAACCCCTGGGCTCAGGCAATCCTCTTGCCTCAGCCTCCCAAAGTGCTGGGATGACAGGCTGAGCCACCCTGCCCTTCCACATAGTCAAATTTAAAATACATGTACCATGTCCATTAGTTCCACATCTGTATCTGTAACCACATAAATTCTTACATAAGAGATCATACGTGAGGTCACTTATTGTAGTGGTATTCATGGTGGCACAAAATTGAAGGCCACTTTATTGTTCATTCCTATGAAGGTAAACAGATATACTGTTCATAATGATCAACACAGAGTGTTTTGGAGCAATTGAGAAGCATATAAAAAGTAATCGTAACTTTATGGATGACTCTTAAAAACAATGTTTAGTAAAATATGTAAGAAATGAAGAAAATGTAATGATGCATGCAAGAGTACGTGTTTATAAACAACTATACATATAATGCTGTATAGGTGGCCACTGAGTGTATTAGAATGGTTTCCTGTGGAAGGGTGTGAGAGAATTGAGTGGAATTGTATGAGGTGCAAGTATAAAATAAAAGGAAAACAGGCAGAAGACGGAAGATGGGAGAAGGAAGGAGGAAATGAAACAATGTAGGAAAAGAAGAAAGCATAAAAAAAAAGATGAAAGGTCAGAAAGAAGAAAGAAAAATAGCCTTAGAGTTGTGATCTATTAAATAAATATGACTGCATATAACATTTATTTTATTGGTGACATTGATATAAATCAGAAAAAAATGCTTGAAGTATCAGTATCATATTCTGTGATTTAAATGAGGAGATGATAGATATTAAACAACTGTTATTCAAGCATGTTCCTTGATCAATTTTTTTTAAGTTAGAAAAGGCAGCATGCTAAAACGCTTAAAGTTTCCCTGATATGAATGACTCTAGGGCATTCATGAACAGCTATCTAAATGAGATTTTTTAGTTAAAATATTAAAATAAATATAACAGAAGCATTTGACTACAATGGCATTTTACCTTCAGAACATAAGTACATTGTATATTGGAAAACATCAGACATGCTTTTATTTGCCTTCTGTTAAAGACTTCCATATCATTAATTCTTATTTAACCTATTTTGTCTAACTGCTTCAAAGTACTGTGAAAGCTGTTTATACAAACAGAGTCATTTTTGTCATACTCAGCTAAATAAGAGTCAGAGGACAAGGGGAAAAAAGCACTCAGGGCACATAGCACCTATTATAAGAATTAAATTTTTCACAAGCCCCGCTGCTAAAACAGCCTGCTGTAATCCTAGGACCAGTTTTACCCAGTAGCTGCTGAAACAAACTGTTGTGACTCAAAGATTGATTTTACCCACCATCTTCAATCTTTAATCAGAGCTTGCCTGCACCCAAAACCTTTCCTAATTCTAATAAGCTTTTATTTAGAACGGTAGGTAACATTTCTCTTTCTAATAAAACGTCCAACTTTCGCTTCGTTCTTGGGACATGCTGAAGACCATCTGTTCTGTGTATATGCCCCAATTTGCAATTCTTGCTTCCCAAATAAAACATTAAATTTAGAGTTTGGGCCTTATATTTTATTTTAAGGTCAACAGTATTGTTTTTCAGGCTTAATTTGTAAGTTTTTAAAAAAAATTTTGAATACAAGTTCTTTCCTCTTCTTCTTTGAAAGTAAGAACTGTTTTATGAGTGGTGGCTAAAATCCTGGCCAGTTTAGTCAGATATATCTGGGTGTGTCTTTCTTATTTATTTGTCACTTCACCTTTGCCCAAAGTCTGTTATTTTCCAGGACTCTTTTAATGAGGTTAAGCACAGCTACACAATAGAGAATTGCACTGATATGTACTAGTACTGTTAAGATGAGATTCTGTTTCCACATATACACATCACTTGCTGTCTCAAAACAGTAAAAGGTTTGATAACCCGTCATATCCTAAGGTCTATGTATTTGGAACCGCTTATAATGTTATTATGAAAGAAAACATATTTTTACCCAAAATTTATAAGATTTCGCTTCCTTTGTCTTATTCTGTTTCTTTTGTTCTAAATAAGTATCTCTGTCTCTCTCTGTCTCCAAATGTGTGTGTGTGTGTGTATGTGTGTGTGTGTGTATAATATAACTTAACAATATATTGAAGGACAATAGCAGTTTACTAAAATCTTGCTATCAGTAAAATGCTTAAACTTTATGATAGACATATGTAAATTTTTTTAGCAGCGAGAATAACCTGAGCTATTATAGAGATATTTGTGCATGTGTTTTGACTTGGATTTTTAGAATGCAATTATTTTGTGTATGTGTTTGTGAGGGATATTCATTCATGCATTCATCTCTAACACATTCTCCCCAACAAATATAATTTCTCAAATTACAAATGACATAGTATCACTCATCCTCATGAATCAGCCACACTTCTTTAGCGGAAATGCATATCGTGTGTGTGCAAATTGTAATATCTGAGGTACTTACACTTGAAGTACTCAACACACATACCTACAAAATTCCATTGGGAACAGGCATCCCCAAGGCTCAAGAGTTATTCTCATTCTCTTACCAGGGATTGATGCGACTCTAATCCCCAAAAACAGCTTTTTGGTGAAACTTTCACTTATGCATCTAAATGTGAACAGACATAGATGATGACATTACCGTTGACATTGTTTTATGACTAAGATAATCAGATGACTGATAACAAATAGGCTTGTAGTAAATGGTTATGCTTATGATGTCAGGCATTAAGTAGAACATAAAGCAACACCAAACACAATGTAAACAGGTTTTTATTTACAAGGTAACTAAAACTTAAAATGGACCCAGAGGTTTTATATGTTTTACTAAAACTTTGCATAGTGTGAATACATTAATTGGCTAAAAGATAAAGAAACATAGCCATGTTAAATAAGCTCTTCAAAGGACTTTAAGAATCGAATTGATCTTTTAGATGGAGGGCCTCTGGTATACTAATACAAAAACTATGCCTCTTATCTTACAGGAGGTTGACCTCCTCTCTCTAGATGATTGAACAAATGCAGCAAGAAGGATCTCGAACAAAGAACAGAGTAAAACAATCACCACTGCATTTGAACTTAAACCCAGTAAACAAACAGCAACCAAAAATATCTGTGAACATGTCTGTTATGCTCCAGAGAGGATAGATTTTTGTTCTTTATATGCAATAGATTAGGTTAGAATTCTACTTTAAGAACTCCTATGAAATAAAAACGCCGATGGGAAGGATAATAAATTCACCTCACTTTAAGGCTTCTTAGGGCCTGTTTTGCTGACCAATGCATTGCTCAAGTATGGCACAGGCCCAGCGAGGTATTCATCATTAAATTAAAGTTAGCTGATTAAATGCATAAATATCTTTTGGTGAAAAAACAAAGACCGGAGGCAGAGAGATTTAGAGTTCATTGGCAACTTCTTTAATCTTATTTGTCTATGGGAATATTATTTAATTTCTCTGAACCTTACATTTTTAAGTGTGAAAATGTTCACAATAATGTAGAACTCATTTGGTTGTCCTGGAAATGGAGGGAAAAAGATGTGGTGAGCTATCAATCAGTGGCAGTAGTCTAATGTCATTTGTTTTGCATTGTTAATAGAAACATCATTATCAATATGCTGGGTGGCCAGCAGTAATAGAGAGAAAATGTGTGAAATAGAAACCCAATTTGCCAGTGTTTTAAGAATTCCTAAGATAGTAAAAACAGAGCAAAACAAACAAACGAAAAAAAACCCAAGGCAACATTTGAAACTGTTCTATCCACTTACATTTGACATTTTGATGCAGCTTTTGTCCTTATATTCCAAGAAATGGAAGAATTTGTTTAGGGTAAGAGGGGAAACTTTTCCGGTTAGAAGAATTTAAGTATTACAAAATTAAGTCATTAAGAAGCAAAGAAGAAGCGTGTCAGTTAATTTCTCTGATTTGGAAACCATAATTAAATTAATCACAACAATCAAGACTTGCTAGTATTTAAAACATCCCCGCATTGCAGCACATGCATAAAGCTTTGAAGGTTGTTCTGTTAGAGAAAGAAGGCATTTCAAAGAAAGATATATTTACATT
>CAUYQG010205234.1:0-21322 GCA_963574415.1 Tarsius wallacei | reverse complement strand
TAGCCGGGCGTGGTGGCACGTACCTGTAGTTCCAGCTACTTGGAAGGCTGAGGCGGAAGGATCGCCGGAGCCCAGCAGGTCGAGGCTGCGGTGGCCGGGAGCGGCCACTGCACTCCAGTCTGGGCGACGGAGTGAGACTCCAACTGAAAAAAAAAAAGAAACTGTGTAGACTTGGTATTTTTTTCCTTTTAAAATGTTTAGTAGAACTCACCAATGAAACAAACTGAGCCTAGAATTTTATTTTTCCGAATGTTTTCAGTAATAAATATACTTCTTTAATGGATGTAAGACTATTCAAGTTATCTATTTCTTCTTTGTTTAATTTTGTTCCACCGAAGTGTATTCAAAGACCTTGCTATATTGCCCAGGCTGTTCTGAACTTCTGGGCTCAAGCAGTCCTCCCACCTCAGCCTTCCAAAGTATTGGGATTACAGGTGAGCTACCATGCCTGGCTTATTATCTTTTTTAATACTTGTAGGGTCTGTACCGATATGCCCTCTTTCATTCTTGATAGTAAATTGTTCCTTGTCTTATTTTATTGTTTTTTATTTTGGAGATGGTGTCTTGCTATGTTACCCAGACTGGTCTCAAACTCCTGGTTTCAAGTGATCCTCCTGCCTCAGCCTCCTGAATACCTGAGACTACAGGTGTGCACTGCCATGCCTGGCTTATTGTCACTTTAAAAATATCAGTTTTAAAAGCAGGAGGTATCACACTTCCAGACTTCAAACTTTACTATAAAGCTACAGTGATCAAAACAGCCTGGTATTGGTACAAGAACAGGCACATAGATCAATGGAACAGGATAGAGATTCCGGAAGCCAAGCCTTAATTTCTCAACCAACTCATCTTTGACAAAGCCTCCAACGATAACCACTGGGGAGAGGAGGACCTGTTCAGTAAACGGTGCTGGGAAAACTGGCCGATAACATGAAGAAGATTGAATCAGGACCCCTACCTATCACCATACACAAAAATTAACTCTAAATGGATCAAAGACCTAAATGTAAAACCTCAAACTATAAGAATCATAGAAAACGCAGGAGACACCCTTATGGAAATTGGAACTGGCAACCAATTCCTATTCAGAACCCTAAATGCCCATACCTTAAGAAGTAAGATAGACAAGTGGGACCTCATCAAACTAACAAGCTTCTGCAAAGCAAAAGAAACCATCAAGAGAGCAGGGAAACAGCCCACAGAATGGGGAAAAAATATTTGTCAACTGTATATCTGACAAAGACCTAGCATCTAGGATCTACAAGGAACTCAAACATGCCGAAAGGAAAAAAACAGCCCCATTAAAAAGCAGGCAAAAGACATGAATAGACACTTCTCAAAAGAAGATATACAGGCAGCCAATAGACACAGGAAAATGTGCTCAGCCTCACTCGTCCTCAGAGAAATGCAAATCAAAACCACATTGGGATACCACCTAACCCCAGTAAGGATGGCCATCATTAATAAAACAAACAACAGATACTGGCAAGGATGCAGAGAAAAAGGAACACTTCTACACTGCTGGTGGGAATGCAAACTAGTGCAACCTCTTTGGAAGACAGTGTGGCAATTTCTGAAAAAACTAGAAATTGACCTTCCATATGACACAGAAATTCCCCTATTGGAAATAAACCTGGAGGAACTCAAATCATTCTACAAAAAAGATACCTGTGCACATATGTTTGTTGCGGCTCTATTCACAATAGCAAAAACATGGAACCAATCATGTTGCCCATAGAAGCTGGACTGGATTTAAAAATGTGGTACATATACACAGTGGAATGCTATACAGCCATAAATAAGGACAAACATATGGACTTTGCAGCAACTTGGATGGATTTAGAGTTGATCATACTCAGTGATCTATCACAGAAACAAAGAACAGAGTACCAAATATTCTCACTCATAAGCAGATCTTGAACAATTATAACACTATAAGAAAGCAATTGGTTGTAGTGGAAAATTGGGGGGGCGGGTGGGATTGGCAGTTGAGGGAAACTGCTAGGGGAGGGGGGGCATACCTTATCAACAAGGGTAACTGCATAATCAATGTTTGTACACCTAACCCTGAATTGTACCCCACATCTTTATAATAAAAAATAAAAAAAATAAAAATCAGTTTTGGCTGGGCTTGTTGGCTCAGCCTGTAATCCCAGCACTTTGGGAAGCCGAGGCGAGTGGATTGCCTGAGCCTACGGGTTTCAGACCAGCCTGGGCAACTCTGTGAGACCTCATCTCTACAATAAAAAATAAAAATAAAAATATCAGTTTGGCTTAGGTTTATCCATATTAATCTTTTAAAAGAAACAGCTTTGGCGTCATAAATTGTCTGTACTGGTTTTTGTTTTTTATTTCATTCATTTCTCTTTTATCTATATTATTTTTTCCTTCTGATTGTTTTTTGTTTCTTTTTCTAGTTGAGTGGAAGACTTGGATTTTTTATTTGAGATCCTTCTTTCACAGTGTAGATATCTAATGCTATAAATTTCCCTATAAGAGCTGCTTCACCTACATTGTACACATTTTAATGGCATGTTTTCACTTTCATTCGGTTGAAAATAATTTCCAACTTCCCTTCAGGTTTCCTGTTTGGTTCATGGCTGGTTTTCTTTTTTTTGTTGCTATTTTGCTTTCTTGTTTTGTTTTTTAAAATTTCCAAGTACTTGAAGATTATCCCATCTTTCTTTTTTTTTTTTTCTAGTCTATTACAGTTGACTAACATGCTTTTTATTACTTCAAGTTTTTAAAATTTGTTAATGTTTGTTTTGTGGTCTATTTGGCTGAATATTTCCCATGCACTTGAACATAATGTGTATTCTGTTGTTGTTGGGTGTTCTCTTCCATAAGGGTCAACTACAGTCAGTTGATTGATGGTGGTGTTCAGTTCTTCCAAATCCTTACTGATTTTTGGTCTACTTCTTTTGTTTATTCCTGAAATGGGGCATTGAAGTCCCCAACTATAATTCTGAATTTGCCTATTTTTAATTTTAGTTCTAATAGGGTTTTTTCTGTATTTTAAAGCTTTGTTGTTGTGTGCATACATATTTGGGATGAATTGGCCCTTTATCCCTGGTAATTTTCTTGTTCTGAGGTCTACTGGTTATGATATTAATATAGTTTCTCCTGCATTCTTTGATTAGTTTTGTGTTGTACGAATTTCTCCTTATTATTATTATTTGAGTTGGAGTCTCACTCCATTGTCCAGGCTGGAGTGAAGAGTGAAGTGGCATGCTCATAGCCACCCAGCATCGACCTGCTGGGCTTCAGTGATCCTTCCGCCTCAGCCTTCCAAATAGCTGCAACTATAGGAGCACACTACCATGCCCAGCTAATTTTTTTTATTTATTGTAGAGACAAGGTCTCACCAAGTTGCCCGGGCTAGTCTTGAACCCACGGGCTCAGGCAATCCACTTGCCTTGGCCTCCCAAAGTGCTGGGATTATAGGCTGAGCCACCGAGCTCAACCCATCTTATTATTTTAAGCTTATCTGTATTGAAATACCTAACTAAAATGGTTGAAATAGCTTGCTTAACATGAGTAACTCCATTTTGTTAAAATCCTCCATCTTAGCTGCTTGCTTGACCTGAAATTGACTCCCCCCACAGTGTGTACATGTAGTTGCTGTAACATTCCCATGACCACAGACCCACATCCTTGTTCCCCACTTGAGCCGTTCTTGCTGACCATTTGAAAATTGTTTAGCCTAGCCGGGTGTGGTAGCGTGACAGAGTGAGACTCCAACAAAAAAAAAAAAAGAAAGAAAGAAAGAAAAGAAAATTGTTTAGCCACGAGTTTTGTGTAATTGTATGTTTTGTTAACTAAAATCGGATGTTGTGCCAAGAGATTCTTTCTTATAGAATTCCCCCTGCCACATCCCCATAATTTGTTCTTATGTTTTTGTTCCTTTTTGTTTTTATTTTATTTTTTTTTGAGTTGGAGTCTCACTCTGTCGCCCAGATTGGAGTGCAGTGGCCGCTCCCGGCCACCACAGCCTCGACCTGCTGGGCTCCGGCAATCCTTCCGCCTAGTTCCTTGTTCCCTCACTCCCCTGCTATGTAGCCCACTTGCAGTTTTTGCCTTTATAAGCTTCTTGCTAGTTTTGCTCAGGGTCAAGAGCATTTGGAGACATGAGTCCCCTCTCGACTGCTGGCTATTAAAGAACTCAAAAATTCGACTCTCAGTGTGTGGTAACTCCTTTCTCACATTCCGGTTATAACAGTATTATTATATTTAAAGTCAGTTTCTGTGATTCATTCTGGTTAACTCTTTTAATTGTTATGTTTAGGCCATGTATATGTAATTATTGATATGTTTTTATTTGTATCTGCCTTTTTCTTATTTGTTTTCTGTTTTTTCTTCTGTTATTATCCCTCTGTTTTCCCTTCTTGCCTTCTTTGGGGTTTAAGTATTTTTAGTGTTTTATTTTAATTTATCTATTGTCTCTTTAGCCATTCCCTTTATCCTGTAGTTGTCATATTTACTATATCACTATACACTGAAAACCTCACCAAAAAAGAGAAAACCACACTAGCCAATGTTAAGTTTTGCTTTCAGCAACATACATATTTTAAAGATAAAATATTTGCAATCTGTTACTGTTTTTTCATTCCCAAAATTTCAGCTTTCCTTTGGTATAATTTTTTTCTACTGAAAGAGTATCAATTCAGACTATCAATTAGCTTTTTAAAAATATAGGCCTACTGGCAACAGATCTATGTCTCAGTTTTGCCTCATTTGAGAATGATTACGTTTTTCTTTTTTTCTTCAGTGTATTTTCATTGGATGTAGAATTCAGAGTTGACAGTTTTTTTTTTAAATCAGTTTAGAATGTTGTGTCTTTACCCACCATGGTTCCTGATAAGAAACCAATAATTGTATTGTTTACTTAATGTAATGCATGGTTTTCTCAGGATGAAGATTTTAAAATTTATTTTTCAGCAGTGTATGGTATGCTGAAAGCATTTCTTTCAGATTATGCTGGTTTGGGGTCCACTGGGATTTCTGAAACTGCAAGTTATGACTATCGCCAAATTTGGATTTTTTTGACCATTATTTCATCAAATTTGTTCTGCTGTCATCATCAAGAAAATGCTAGCAATTCCAAGCACACTAAAGGTTACATCTGTTTCTCATTGTGATTCTCTTCCATAAGGCCCACATGACATGCCTGGTTTTGAACATGTTCCTAATGGATTGTTTTGTTTATAAAAATATAGTCACTCTGTGACCCTTATAACTCTTTTCTATCTTCATGTCTATTTTGCCTGAAATTAACATGGCTCCATGGGCATTCTTCATCTTCATGCCTGCCTTGTATATCTTTTTCTGTTACTTTGTCTCAACATCCCATATCCTTGTTTTAGGTGTGTTTCTTCTAAAGAACATATGGCTGCACTTACAAGAGTGAAAACTGTTATAATTTGTCTCTTTATTGGTTTGTTGAGTATAGTTGTGTTTATTGAAATTGCTGCCGTAGTCGGGTGTGCTCTCAAATCCTGGCGTTTTGAGTTCCTGGTAGTGTGACTTTGGGCAGTCAGCTACATTCTCCAACTCTTCTCCTCCTCTGCTAAAAAAGGAATGGTTGTCTTTCCCTCAGAGTGTTGTGGGAGGAGCAAGTGTATACAAATTATGTGACAGTCTGACCAGCACACATAGGTCCTCAATAAACATTCAATTTTGCTCTCCGATCTCCTCTCCCTATAGACAGACCCAGGCAGATACATATCTCACAACGAAGTGGGTGGTGGAGATGATCAGACTACCAGGGGGATGGAGATTCAGCTTCTCAGTGACAGAGACCAAGTGAGTCAGGAGTAGACAGAGGTGTTGACAACTGTCCCAAGTCAGAGCCAGTGGCCAAGGCCAGACCCTGAATTAGGTACTGTACAAAGCAAATCTTGTCCCTGCCTTGCTTTAATGAGGTCACTGAGGTTCAGGGAAGTCACTTATTTCATGTCCCAAAAACCACCCTCATGGGAAGACTGGAGCTCTGCAGCCTGACTTCAGGTCCATGCCTTCTCTGTTCCCTGCAGCCTGCTGGAAACCTCTGCAATCATTTCACTAGGAATGTGCACCTCTCGTCTCTGAGTTTTTCCCTAAATCTGTCACGAATCTTTCAATCTCTGCCACACTATATGTGACAGTCTCTACCTGTGTCTGGGATTTTCTCAGAGATACTTCTACAAGATTTAGACTCCCTGGATCTTACTTCCTGTCATGAACCTTTCCTCCATTTTTGTGGCTTTGTCTACTGATGACACTGAGAGAATATGTCTAAAATACAGGAAGATACAGAGGGAGAGATAGAGATGGAGACCAGTACACAATATGGTGAATCAAGTGTTTCACACATGATGAAATTATCAAGGAAACAGGCGTGACAACTGACACCTTACAATAAGGAACAAAAACTGCAACACCTACCTACAGACGCAGACCCTGAAAGTGGGAGAGGGATACAGAATCGTGAGAAGCCAGAGTGTATTGGGAGAATGCTGGCAACCACAGAATCCATGACATCAGGGACATCTGAGACCCAAGAAAAGGAAGACTCAGTACAGTACGATTTTATTGAAGCCACTGAATGCCAGGCTTGTCTGGGTTCTGGGTTCCAGGAAAGTCAGATTGTTCTTGCCCTGCATGGAAACTTAGAAGGGTAATGTGGAGCAGATCATGATGACTGCCCCAGGGAAGTCGCCGGCCACATTCACCCAAGAGACATTGTTCAGAGCCTACTGAGTCTTGTGTGCAGTAGATCCTGAGAGACAGACAGAGCCCCTGCTCTCAGGAGCTCACTGTATTCGTGGAAAACACAGGCTATGAGCTCTGTGAGGAATAAATAAGTAAAGCTGCCTGGTAACAGGTGTAAGAGAGGTAACTGGGAGGAACTCTGGAAGATGAATGGACAAGTAAGTTGACTCTATGAAGTGTGGAAGCCTTCTTGGGAGGAACATTTGAAACTCTTAGAGGAAAGAGGAGAAGGAGGGTTCCAGGCACAGGCACAAAGGCACGTAGGTGAGGAAAAGTGTGGCTTTCAGGAGTCACAAGTGGTTCCATGTGGTTGGTGCATGGAAGGTTGGCCATAGTACAAGGAGGCCAGGTCAGGAACAACTATGAATGGCAGGTAATAGTTTGGTTTACCGTATAGGGCAATCCTTTGAAACTATTTTCTCATTACTGCACATAAAGAGAAAAAAACACAATATTAAGTACTTACGAGGATAACTGGTGAGGTTTCTTGGTGCTCAAACAACCTATACAAGGTGGGATCCGAAAAAAATCCCAGAATTGATTTATAAAAAATTGTGTACTTATTCTTACTTGTTTAAGCTTCAGTCACTTCAAAGTACTCTCAGTTTCATGCAACACACATATCAAGATGCTTTTTCCACTGCTCAAAACAGTTTTTGAACTCATCGATTTGGATGCATTTTAGTGCTTCTGTTTTTTCTTTCACCTCTTCCACATCAGCAAAATGTTTCTTTGAGGACTTTTTTCATCCATGGAAACAAAAAAAAGTTGCTCAGGGTAAGATCAGATGAAGAGGGAGGGTGGAGCCCCAGGCTCATGTCGTATTTTGTCAACAACTGCTGACACACAGTGTGGAGTGGACAGGTGCTCTCGTAACTCAGCTACCATGAAATGGGCAAATGCGTTGAAAGACTCTACCCCCTAAAAAAAAAACAAACAAAAAAACACTTCACGGAAGCTGATGCAATTTCTCACAACAGTGCTAGCTGGTACACTGATGCTGATGGATTCCTAGAACACTGACATAGTGTGGGAAGCTTGCCCTTTAAGGGACTTGCCCTCCTAAAGACAATTCTGGGTTTTGCCTCTCATGTGTTGACATACTTGTAAACCATTCAAGAAGCTTTTCTCTAGAAGGCATGGCACTGGAGAGCTCTCTACCATGGAGTGACACAACCAGATATGGGTGATAGAAGTAGCCCCCTGAAGAATGTCACAGAGAGAGGAAATTAAGGCAGGAGATAATAGTTGTGTAAAAGGAGGTGGGTTAGAGATGAGCTTTGGTTTATACCAACAGGGCTGGTGACCTGCAGAATGTGGAAGGAGACAGAGAGGAAGAAACAAATGTTGGGCAACTGTGAAGCAGCCCCATTGACTAAGACAGGGAAAACATGAGATGGGGAGAGGGTCTGGAGAAGGCTTCATGGAAGAGGCAACTTCACAAGTCAGCCTTGGAGTTGGGCACAAAATAGGATGGAGTAAAAATAGTATGTGCCAAGGCACAGAGGGGGCATGGCAGGTGTCCCTTCCAGGCTAAGCAGCAGAGGACCAAGGCGCGAAGAGCAGCCTCTGAGAACAGGAAGCTGGAGTATGCCTGCCCAGAGCATTTGGGGACTGCTGAGTTCTGACAGACACTTGCCATGGCTGGGTGAGTGCTGTAGCTGAAGACTTTCCCACACTTGCTGCAGGCATATAGCATCTTCCCAGAATGGCTTTCCTGGCGCTCAGCATGGCAGAAGGGAAGCTGAATACATAAGCCTTCCCAGCTCCTTATTCTACTCAGCAGAAGCTGAAGCCCTGGAAGGCCACCAGACCAGAGTGATGGTCTCCATTCTTCATTGATCTCTCACTACCCCCACACCCCTTGTCTACTCAGATCCTTCCTTTCTTGCTTCCTTGTTGCAGACCTACTTGCCAGTCTCTGCACTGGCTGTTCCCTCTACATGGAGCAAGTTATCTCAGGGCTCAACTTCCTGGCCGCATTCAAATCTCTGCTGCCCAAGAAGCCTTCCCTGACTCTCAGGTGCCATTTGTCTCCTCTATCCTCTGTCCCCACCATGTCGTCAAGTTCATGTCAGGTGCCATTTGTCTCCTCTATCCTCTGTCCCCACCATGTCGTCAAGTTTTTCCTTGTACCTTGTACCTCTCCTCAGGAGACCAGGCTCCATGCAGGCAGAGTACGGATTGATGTTTTCCCACTATCTTCCCTGTGTGAGCACATGGTAGATGCTCAAGTAAAACTTGTGGGATGAATGAGTGAGGAAGAACATGGTGAAGGTGGGTGGTGAAGGCTGGGAGGTTTCCCTCAACCCAGCTAGAAAGCTAGGCAGGGACACCTGGAGGAGGCAACCCTCTAGAAGTGGGAGAACAGGACTTCTGCACCATGGTGTCACCCCTCCCATTTCATCCCAACAGGCTGTGCTGATGGAGTGGCCACTGAATGACTGAGAGTCCATGGGGAGGGCTGAGGCTAGAAGAAGAGGTCACAGGGCCCAGGGAGTCAGTGGTGAGTGATGGTTCAGCCTGGCATGGGCTACAGCCCCATGAGGGACCCAAGCAACTCAGGGAGTCACCCACAACTTGAGCACACACCACAACTCAGACTGGGTGGGCAGTGCAGGTCTGAGCTGAATAACCCAGGTCAAATCCAACTGCATGTCCATGGTGGGCGGGTCCACCTGTGATGCAGAAGGAACTTCAGCTCCCTAGAAGCGCGAGTATGTGTCTCTAGGCAGCCGGGGACATGGCGACTACAGAAAATCCAGACACAAGGGACCCAACCTTTGTGACCCATGTGGGGTGTGGCATGGTGGGAAGGGTTGTGAGGGATTCTGGGTCACCCTGTCACTTGACATCAGCAGTTCCAGTGGTGAGTCGAGGAGGACTCGATCTCCCTCCTAGGAAAGGATCTGTGTTGACCTGAGGTTGGAGTGATTTTATGATCTCTTTATTATTCATTATTGTTTAGTTTATTAATTACCCATGATTACTGATGATCGTTATTGCTGGGGATTCTGAGGCTCTGTAAAGTCCCAGAGGTTTGCTCTTTGCCCCCATCAATGTAGATCATGCCCCTGTCTCCTGGGAAGGACAAACAAGGGAGAGATCAGTGCCCGCCACGCCCCCTACACTCAAGGCTTACCCTGACACTTGCTGGCAGCCAGAGCAAGCCAACATTATGTCCATGCGGTGGCCTTCCTGATGATCTGGGGTGAGGCGCCTGGGGCTTGGGTCTCCTAGGGTGGGAGGGGTGGGAGTGGGGGCCTCACAGGTGCTGTCTCCTCACTTCTCACCCTGGGCCCAGCGACAGAGGCAACCACGTGTGAGTATAGGTCTGGGGTCTAGGGGTGGAGGCCCAGCAGTTGGTGACCTGTAACCTGGCACTGAGTTGACCCAGATGCCCCCCGCGGTTGTTGATCCCCAACCCAGCTTGTGGGTTGAATAAGAGTCGCTGCAAGATCCCCAGGCCAACGTAAGGCTGACGTGCCAGGCCTATCGAGCAGCCCCTGACTTCCAGCTTTTCAAGAACGGGGTGTCCCTGGAGCTCATGCAGCACGACTCACCTGCTGTTAAGCACCAGTTTCTGCTGACAGGTGATACCCAGGGATGCTACCGCTGTCGCTCAGGCTTCTTTGGACAATGGACTGGGCTGAGCAACCTCCTGGAGTTGACCTGGCCAAGTGAGAGACATGGGGAGGAGGTGGGGGGAGGAGGCCCATGGGGAGCACCCATTCTTTTGAGTTACCTGACAGCTCTGAGCCTCAGTTTCCCCATCTGTCAAATGGGGATGACATTTGTCCTGACTCCAGAGGGTAGTGAGGAATAAGTGTTTGAGCTCCCATCAGGCCACCACACCTTACCACCCCATCCACTTCTTCCTCTTCCTGTACACACAGTTCCCACCTGCCCGTGTCCCTTTCCCCCATGGTTGCCCTCTATTCCTTTCTCCCTCTTATTTTCACAAGTTGGGGTCTGGGTTTTGGGGAGCTACCAAGTCTCCAGAATCATGAAGGACCACTCATCAACCTGCTCCACTCACAGAGTCCTTGCCCCAACCCCGGCTCTCAGTGGAGCCAGTGCCCTGGATCACACCCAGACTGAACACGACACTGGTGTGCCACGGAGGACTGCAGGGTGTGACTTTTATTCTGAGGCGGGAAGGCGACAGCAAATTTCTGCAGGTGACTGAGGTCAAGAATGGTGCGAAGGCCACCTTCCCTGTGTACCAGGGTGGAAACTACAGCTGCAGCTACCGGACCCACACAGCAGGCACCTTCTCAGTGTCCAGTGCAGTCATGACCATCAAGGAACTGGGTGACTATTGGACCCTCTCGGTGGGCTTCTGGGGAGGAGGCTCCCAGAGGGCAGAGCCAGGCTAGCCTTGTCCTCCACCTTGAGTACCCCTGCCCAGAACCAGACCTGGGAACTGCCCACGGTTTCCTAGGCCTGATGGCTGCAAGGCGTTTGGGCAGCACTTGCCCAAAGATAGGAAGGGGCTTCAAGGCTGCTGCCTAGAGGGCAGACGTCCAAGAAGGGGCAGAGGGTGGCTCTGGCAGGACAAGAGTCCTTGGTGCGGCAGCCCTGACCCCTGCCTTGCAGCTGTGCCACCCCCACCTGAGCTGAGCATCCCCAGCGAGTCCTTCAGGGTCAGCTCACCACTCTTTTCTGCGTGGCACCCCGAGGCCACGTGAACTTCCAGCTGCCGAGTGGGGACAGGGTGCAGTTGGTGAGAATGAACTACATCAGCCCGGGCCGCATCTTCATCTACCTGGAAGCGCTGGTGCCAGGGGACAGCAGGGCCTACACTTGCCGCTACCGGACAAATGGCGAGCCGGATGTCTGGTCCGAGGACAGCGCACCGGCCGAACTGACTCTCAGCTACGGTGCGAGGGTCAGGCGGGCACAGGAGCAGGTCGAGGGTAGGGTGCTATACTCACTGGCCAGGCCTCAGTTTCCTCGACCACAAATGGGATAGTGGCAGGGCAACCAGGAGGCCCCACGGAGAACCACCAGGGCAACACGCAGGTCCAGCCCGGGACACGCTGGCGTCACCTGCCAGGGTCACCTCCAGCCACCTGCTGAATGCTGTCGGGCTGCTCCTCCGCCCGCAGGTCAGAGCTCGGTGATTTTCGGCCAACTCTGAGCTCTGGATTGCAGGCCCCAAGCTCAGCGAGTTCACAGGCCCCTGAGCAGGGCGGGCATTGGGACGGTGCCCTGCAGACGCTCGTGGGCGAATAGACTGCTGAAAGCCCCTTTGTCCCGGACAAACCAAGGCCGGTGGCCGCGAGGCGGGCCAGGGTTGCGTCCCAGCCGCCCAGGCGCCGGTCAGCCCGTGTCCTCCCCCGCAGAGACGCTGTCCGCGCCCGAGCTCTCAGCTGAGCCCACCAGTCGCAGCCCAGAGCCTGGCACCAGCGTGAGGCTGCGGTGCCTGGCGCCCCTGGAGGGCGCGCGCTTCGCCCTGGTGCGCGAGGACGCGGGCGGGCGCCGGGTGCACCGCCTGCAGAGCCCCGCGGGGACCGAGGCCGACTTCGAGCTGCGTGATGTCTCGGTGGCCGACTCGGCCAGCTACAACTGCGTCTACGTGGATCAGCAGCCGCCGTTCACGGGGTCGGCGCCCAGCGCGCCCTGGGAGTTGCGTGTGGACGGTGAGCGGGCGGGGGTCGCATTCCTCAGTGCCAGAGACGGCGCCCGGGCCTTGGTTCCGCCCCATCGCCTCCTTCTGCGGGATAACGGTTGGGGGTCGGTGGCCGAGGGTCCTGGGGACGCCTCGAATTTTGCGGACTTCCCGTGGATGGAGCTCGTAGACTACGTTAGCGTGGTGGTTCAGAGCATGAAGCCTGGACCCAGAGTTTTCTATTCATACCCCTGCAGGCTTTGCTTTGCACCTGTGCCTCAGTTTCCCTGTGCTACACGCACGTCAGTTGTTGCTTCATTAGATTTTGACCCCCACTCCCCTGCCAGGCTCGTTCCCCAGGTTAATGTGTGACTCTCCCCAATCCACGCAGCCCTGGGGTCTGTTTGTCCCTCCTATTTCCTCACCAAGGTCCCCAGGGGCAGAGGCAGCACAGGACAGCGGGCACATTCCGCTTCCAGACCTCTGGCCGCGCCCTCCGCGGGAACACCATTTCTCTTGGCGGCTCCTTCCCTTCGAGTCCTGGGTCCCCGACGCTGGGACCACAGGACAACTCAGAGCAGGCTGGAGTCGTTGGACTCCGAGGTCCTGGGGTAAAGGGACGGTGTGGTGATCAACTGTGGGGCGCAATAGGGGCCGGCGGGGCTGCCCAGGTGTGGGGGGTGGGCGAGCCTCCGTAGGGCCAGGCACGGAGGGGCGGGGGCTGGGCTTCACCTCAAGGTGCCCCCTCCGCCAGGACCCCCTCCCAGGCCGCAGCTCCAGCCCTTGTGGAGCGGGGCGGTGACCCCGGGCCGAGACGCTGTTCTGCGCTGCGAGGGCCCCATCGCCGACATCACCTTCGAGCTGCTTCGGGCGGGGGACACGGAACCCTTGGCCAGGCTTATACCCGGCGGGTCCTCGGCGGACCTGGTGCTGGTCTACGTGGGGCCCCAGCACGCCGGCAACTACAGCTGCCGATACGGCTCCTCGTGGCCTATCCTCTTCGAGTCGGAGCTCAGCGCGCCCGTGGAGCTGCGGGTGGCAGGTGACACTTTCTGGGCCGTGGGCTGCTCGGCCTCCTGGCCTCCTGGCCTCCCCAGGGCTGTGCCCTCCGCCAGGCGCTCCCTCGCCTGCTCTCCACCCGGGCGGTGTCGGTGGCCTGGTGTCCCGGGTGGGGAACCTCAGAGGTTGCAAGGGTGGCATGGGGGCCTGTGGGCATCGGAGGCAGGGCTTGACCGGCAGCCAACCAAGGCGCTTCCTTCCTGCGGGTCAGGATGGAGGCAGAGGACTCCCCTTCTTCTCCCATTTTTCTCTTCTCACCCTCATCTAGAAAGCTGATCCAGCTACAGAGAAGGTGCTGATGGCGTCCTCAGGGAGGCCTGGGACTCTGGAGTTCCCGCCCCTCCCCGCCCCTGCAGCTGGAGGCTCCCTCCCTGGGCCGAGGGCTTCCCCCTTTCTTCTGGGAATTAATAAACCGGAAGAGAGACTTCTTTAAAATGTGTGTTTGATCAGTGTGTCCCGAGCACCCGGGTGCAGGGCTGGACTCCCAGGGCTGGGTGGGCTCGGATCCTGGGTCCTGAAAGCCATGGGCACTGGGTGGATGCTGAGGGTGGAGGGGTCCAGAACAAGCTCTGAAGCCCCCATTCTCCAAGACCTGTTTCCTCTGTTCCCTTCCACCAAGCTGCCTCATACTCCCCAGGCATCCTGCCTGGTCCCCAGCAGGTTTGGGCAGGTACCTGGGGACCTACCCAGCTCTACCTTGACCCTATCAGCCCCTACACACAGGAAGGTCAGCGAGACTGCATTTCATGGTTTTCTCCAGTCACAGGGCAATGGGGCTGGGCTCCAGGCCTCCCACGTCAGAGCTTGAAGCTGTGGGAGTGTCTGGGTTCCTTTGTGCTTCTCATTGTCTCCAGGCTCTAAAATCCCCTTTGTCCCACCTGACACTCTCCTGGACCATTTTCCTAGTCCATGCCTCAGGTCCTGACACACAGTAGGTGTGTATTAGTATTTTCAACCAACACTTGATGAATTGTGGTTTTCAAGGAATTTGCCCAGTCGTCTGATTTACTTCCATGGTGTTACCTAGTTCACAGTATGCCTGTATTTTCCAGTGTCTGCAAGGCCTATAATGATGTTACTTCTTTCATGCCTCACGCTCTCTGCCTCTCGCTCTCTTCCTCTTTCTCACTCTGTCTTTTTAGGAGTTTTGGATTTTTAAAATCTTTCAAAGAAGTACTTAACTTTGGCCTTGTTCAATTATTTCTGCATCCTGATTTGACTCTAAAGTTTTGTAGGGAATTTTGTATGTATGTTCATGATGTAGAACCTCACTTGGATACCAAAATCCATGGATGCTCAAGTTCCTGATATAAAATGGTGTAGTATTTGCATATAACCTAAAACCATGGTGTGAGCAGAGCCACCCTCCCTACTGAGGCTCTAGGGGAGAACCCATTGCCTCATCTTTTCCAACCCTGACAGCTGTAGGCCTTGCATTCATTCCTTGCCACCCGGCTCTTTGTCAATCTTTAGAGTTAGCAGGGCAGCATCTTGCTTCAGTGGCCACATTTCCTTCTGTCTCCTACAGTCAGATCTCCCTCTGTGTACCTCTTTTATTTGTTTGGGGTCTCGAATACCATGGCACAATCATGACTCTTTTATTTGTTGCCCAGTCTCAAATACCATGGCACAATCACTACTCACCCAAGCTTCAACCTCCTAGACTCAAGTGATCCTCCCGTCTCAGCCTCGCAAGTAGATTGGACTACGGGCACGTGCCAAAATGCCCAGTTAATTATTTAAAAATATACAGGTATATATTGTTGTACATATCAGGACTTACTATATTGCCAAGGCTGCTCTTGAACTCCTGGGATCAAGCGATCCTGCCCCCTCAAGTTCCCCAAGTGCTAGGATTACAGGTTTGCACCACTGTGTCCAGGCCTACAGTTCTTTCCCCACCTCCCCCAGTGGTTTAAAATGTTGTTTCTTTGCTTGCTAGCCTCCATGGTTTCTGATAAGAAACCCATAATTAAATTATTCATGTAATGCATAGTTTTTCATAGGCTTTTTTCAACATTTAAAAATTTTAGTTTTCAGTAGTGTGTGGTATTTCTGCACATGGGTTTCTTTGTGATTATGCTTGTTTGGGGCTCATTGTACTTTCTGAACCTGTAAGTTTATATATATTTGCCAAAATTGGAGTTTATGATCGTTACTTCCTCAAATTTGTTCTGCTATCATAATCAAGAATGTGTTAGCATTTCCAAGTACACGGATGGTTTCGTTCATTTCTCATTGTGATTCTCTTCCACAGGGCTCCTATGACATGTCTGGTTTCACACTCTTGCATCATTCTAATGAATTGTTTTATTTATAAAAATTAGTCACCCTATGATCCTTATAATTCTTTTCTACTTTCATGTCTATTTTGCTGAAATTAATATGGCTCCATGGGCATTCTTCACCTTCATGCCTGCCTTGTATATCTTTTTCTATTACTTTGCCTCAACATCCCCTATCCCTGTTTTGGGTGTGTCTATTCTAAAGAACATAGAGCTACACTTAAAAAGAAATGAAAGCCACTATAATTTGTCTTTCTACTTGGTTTGTTTAGTATCGTACAGTATCATTATGTTTATTAAAATTGCTGACATAGTTGGGTGAGCTTTCAAATCTCAATGTTTCCATTTCCTGGCACCATGACTTTTGCCAGTCAGTTACATTCTCCAACCCTTCTTTTCCTTTATTAAAAAAGGGATGTCTGCCCTGCCCAGAGTGCAGTGTGAGGATTAAGTGAGATAACATATGGAAATTATTTTTCAGGCCCACCAGCACACATAGGTCCTCCATAAACATTCCTTTTTTCTCCTCAATCTCCTCTCCTTCACACAGACATAGGTAGACACACATCTCACAACAAAATGGGTGGTGGGAATGATCAGAGCATAAGGAGGATAGAGATTCATCTCCTTAGTGGCAAGGACCAAGCGAGTGAGGGTGAAGGAGACAGAGAGGTGATGTTGAAGATTACCTGAAGTCAGAGCCAGTGGCCAAAGTCAGACCTCTAGTTCAGTGCTAAACAAATGGGTCTTGTCTCTGCTTTGCACTTAAAGAGTTCCCTGAGGTTCAGGGAAGTCACTTATCTCAGATCTCAAAAGCTGCCCCCGTGGGAGCAGTGGGGCTCCGCAGCCTGACTTCAGGTGCATACCTTCTCTGTTCCCTGCAGCCTGCTGGAAACCTCAGCAATCATTTCACTAGGAATGTGCACCTCTCATCTCTGAGTTTTTCCGTAAATCTGTCATGTATCTCTCAACCTCTGCCACACTATATGTGGCAGTCTCTACCTGTGTCTGTGATTTTTTCAGAAATACTTCCACAAGATTTAGACTCCCTGGATCTTACTTCCTGTCATGAACCTCTCCTCAGTCTTTGTGGCTCTGTCTACTCGTGACACCAAGGGAATGAGTCTAAATACGGGAAGATACACAGGGAGAGGAGGAGATGGTGACCAGTAGACAATATTGTGAATCAAGTGTTTCACACATGTTAGGATTATCAGAGAATCAATCATGATGGCTGACACCTTAACAGTACAGAAGTTACAGACATGTACCCTGAAAGTGGGAGAGGGATCCAGAATTGTGAGAAGTCAGAGTGTATTGAGAGAATGCTGGCAACTGCAGAATCATGACACCAGGGGCGTCTGGGCCCAAGAAAGGGAAGACTCAATACAATATGATTATATTGAGACCACTGCATGCCAAGCTTGTCTGGGTTCTGGGTTCCAGGAAAGTCAGATTGTTCCTGCCCTGCAGGGTCCACAGCTGGTGGGGAGACATTCATGGAAACATAGAAGGACCATGTGGGGCAGCTCATGATGACTGCCTCAGGAAAGTCACCAGCCACATTCAGTCAAGAGACATTGTTCCAGGAATGCTGAGTCTCACATGCAGTAGATCCTGAAAGACAGACATAGCTCCTGCTCTCAGGAGCTCACTGTATTTGTGGAAAACACAGGCTATGAGCACTGTGAGGAGTAAATAAGTAAAGCCACCCGGTAGCAGGTGTAAGAGAGGTAACTGGGAGGAGCTCTGGAAGCTGAATGGGCAAGTAAGTCGACTCTTTGAAGTGTGGGAGCCTCCTTGGGAGGGACATTTGAAATTCTTAGAGGAAAGAGGAGAGGAGGGTTCCAGGCACAGGCACAAGGCACATAGGTGGGGAAAAGTGTGGCTTTCAGGAACCACAGGTGGTTCCATGTAGTTGGTGTATGGAAGGCTGGTCATGGTACAAGATGAATCCAGGGGAGGCCAGATCAGAAACTACCATGAACAGCAGGTGACAGAGTTTGGGTTATCCTATAGGATAATTCTTTGAAACCATTTTCACATCACTACACACACAGAAAAATCACAATATTCCTATATACATATAAAGATAGCAGGTGAAGTTGCTCAGAGCAATGTATACAAGGGGGCCCTCCAAAATAATTTATTCATAAGAATTATGTATTTATTCTTACATGTTTAAACTTCAGTCACCTTCAAAGTACTGTTTGATGCAACACATCTATCAAGATCCTTTTCCCACTGCTTAAAATAGTTTTTGAACTTGTCGATTTTGATGACTTTTAGTGCTTCTGCTTTTTTTTATTTCACCTCTTCCACTTTGGCAAAATGTTGCACTTTGAGGACTATTTTCTCCCAGAGAAAGAAACAAACAAAAAATCTTCCTGGGGTGAGAGCAGGTGAATAGGAGGGTGGGGCATGGGACTTATTTTGTGGTCAACAACTACTGAACACTCAGTGTGCTGTGTGCAGGTGCGCTCTTGAATTACTCATCATAAATGGGAAAATGTGATGAAAGACTGAAGCCAAACACAGCTTCTCATAACAGTGTTAGCTGGCACACTGATGCTGGTGGGTTCCTAGAACACTGACATAGTGTGGAATGCCTGTACTAGAAGGCACTTGCCCTCCGAAAGACAGTTCTGGGTTTTGTTTCCCTCTTTTATCTTGGCATACTTGTAACCCTTTCAGGATGCTTTGCTGTAGAAGCCGTGGTACTGGAGAGTTGTCTACCATGGGATGACACAATCAAATAAGGGTAATAGAAAGAGCATCCTAGAGAATGATATGGGTGAGAGAATGAAGGCAGGAAATAATAGTTGTGTAAAAGGAGGTGGGTTAGAGATGAGCTTTGGGTTAAACCAACAGGGCTGGTGACTGGCAGGATGTGGAAGGAGACAGAGAGGGAGAAACAGATGTTGGGCAAGTGTGACACAGTGCCATTGACTAAAGACAGGGAAAACATGAGTGGGGTGGAGAGTCTTCATGGAAGAGGCAACCTCACACCTCAGCCTTGGAGTTAGGCACAAAACAGGCTGGAGTAAAAATAGTAGGTGCCAAGGCACAGGTGCCATGGCAGGTATCCCTTCTGGGTTAAGCAGAAGAAGAAGCAACCTCACAAGTTAGCCTTGCAGTTAGGCACATAATAGGATGGAGGGGAAACAGTAGACACCAAGGCACAGAGGTGGACATGGGAGGTGTTCCTTCTGGGTTAAGCAGCAGAGGACCAGGTGAGAAGAGCAGTCTTGTGAGAACAGGAAGCTGGAGTGTACCTGCCCAGAACATCTGGGGACTGCTGAGTTCCAACAGACACTTGCCTTCCCTTGCTCTGGCCCTGAGAACCATTCACATCCTCAGCTCAGCTGCCGCTCTCTGTGGCACACCTGAGGAGAAAATAGAGGGCAGCAGGATCCTTCTACAGGCCTCTCCAGTTGACCTGAATCACTCTGTGTTCATTGGGGGTCTCCCTCCAGGTGCTTAGATGCAGAGTTGTTCCCATGCAGTCTCAGAGTCAGCCCTCCATCACCTTATCATTTTGGTGACTCATCCATCACCCACCCTGTTATTGGTTCTTTCAGAACTCAGGGTTCTCTGAGAGAGTAAGCCCCTGAGCTGAGGCTGTACTATGCCATGAGGGCTATTTCCAGTCACTGCAGCCCACAATGTGGAACCTCAATGAACCATGAGGGCTGAGCTGCAACTGAAAGCCTTCTCATAGTCGCTGCACTTACAGGGCTTCTCTCCTGTGTGGATCCTCTGATACTGGATAAGGGAGGAGTTCTGCACAGAGGCCTTTGGACAAACCTAACACAGATTTGGCTTCTGCCCACAATGGATTCTCAGGTGTCGAATCAGAGCTGAGCAGTTGCCAAGGCTTTCCTGCCCACCAGCACTTGGAGGGTTTCTTCCGATGTGGTTGCTCTGGTGCTGACACAGGTGGGTGACTCAGCTGAAGGCCTTCCCTCATTCATCACACTCATGGGGCTTTGCCCCTGTGTGGACAACCTGGTACTGGGCTGGGTGAGTGGTCTGGCTGAAGACTTTCCCACACTCGCTGCCGGCATACAGCATCTTCCCAGAACAGCTCCTCTGAAGCTCAGTGAGGTGGAAGGGAAACCAGACACAGGAGCCTCCCCAGTGTCCCCATCCCACTCAGCAGAACCTGAAGTCCCTGCAGTCCTCACCCAGTCCAGCGTGCTGGTCTCCATCTCACTGCTGATCTCTCAACCACCTCCTGCCCCTCAGCTCCTTCCTTTCTGGCTTCCTTGGTGCAGTTCCATTCCCCAACCTCTGCACTGACTGTTCCCTCTGCCCAGAACCAGTATCCGCAGGGCTCAATCTCCTGGTCTCATTCAAATCTCTGTTGCCCAAGAAGCCTTCCCTGACCCTTGGGTGCCATGTGTCTCCTATGCCTCTAGTCCCCACCATGTCATCAAGTTTGTTTTTTCTTGCACCTGCCCTCTGCCTTCTCTGTCTCCCCAAGAAACCAGACTCCATGCAGGTGGGGCCTGGATCAGTGTTTTCCCACTGTCTTCCTTGCATGGACACACAGTTGTTGCGTGGCGTGAAAGAGTGAGGCGGAACACAATGTTGGTGGGAGGTAAGGGCTGGGTGGTTTCCCTCATCCCAGCAGGAGAGCTGGGCCAGTACACCCAAGGTGAAGACCAGACCTCCAAGTAGAGGGTGACAGTACTTCTGCACCATGGTCTCATCCCTCCCATTATATCCCAAAAGGCTGTGCTGATGGAGAGGCCATTGGATGAGTGGGAGGCCATGGGGAATGGTAGGGGTAAGAGGAGAGGCCACAGACCAGAAGAGGCAGTGATAAGTGGGAGGTTTGGCCCGGCACTGGCTACAGTACCAAGAGGGACCCCCAATAGCTCTGCGAACCACCCAAGACATGAGCACACTTCACCTCTCAGGCGGGAAGGGAAGCACAGGCTGAGATAAATGACTTCAGATCCATGGTGGACTAATCTCACAGTGCACAATCCACCGGTGAAACTGAAAGAAACTCAGCTCCCAAGAGGAGCAAGGACGCACCTCTAGACAGCCCCTGTCACAGCAACTACAGGAAATGCAAACAAAGGTAACCCCAACTTTGTGTCCCATGTGGAGCGAGGCACAGTGGGAAGGGCCATGGGAGCTTCTTGGTGGGCCCTGACACTGCCCCCTTGACATCAGCAGTTCCAGGGGTGGGTGGAGGAGGATTCGATGTCCCTCCTAGAAAAGAATTCCAGGGCCGGGCGCAGTGGCTCATACCTATAATCCCAGCACTTTGGGAGGCTGAGGTGAGAGGATTGCCTGAGCTCATGTGTTCAAGACCAGCCTGGGCAACTTGGCTGGGCAACCTCATCTCTACAATCAAAAAATCAGCCGGGCATGGTGGTGTGTGCCTGTAGTTCCAGCTACCTGGAATGCTAAGGTGGAAGGATCACGTGAGCCCAGCAGGTCAAGGCTGCAGTGGCCATAAGCATGCCACTGCACTCCAGCCTTGGTTACAGTTTGAGTCTCCAACTCAAAAAAAAAGGCCCAACCTGAGGGTGGATTGATTTTATTATCTCTTTATCATTCATTATTGTTTTGTTTATTAATTATTCACAATTACTGA